>ML813737.1:83336-96076 GCA_009831015.1 Picea engelmannii
TGTATTCACTGATGGCTGTCCTGGATGCTTACAGATGATCTGCATATTGATTATTTTGTATGAGCTTGGTTTTAGTTCTTAGTGAAAATGAATGATAATAGTGGTGGTTTCAAATGATGATTAAAAAATTCTTCTTTGGGCATTGATTTTCAAAACTTTAAAGACAATAGTGCTGGATAAAATTATCATCAAAATAGTTTAAGTTATGGATTTTGTTGATGATTCAGGAATTCAAATGTAAAAAACGGTTTAATGTTGGTAAATTTCTTGACATGATTCACTGACTCACTACTACCTGATGCACTGGATGAATTTATATTTGTGGATTGTTATATAAAAGGTGTTTTATATACATATATGCTTAGCGCATCACTTATATATTTCATTAACTATGTATATGATCCAATGCACATTACACAAGTAGAAAGAATATGTTCCATGTGATAACGATATTGGTTGTTGATAAAGGTGGTGGTTCAAAGGTTTACATATGGTAAAAACTTGAAATTCTTAACACATATGGGATGTCATTTACATCACATTATATACCCTGTTCCAATGCATATTTCATACAAACATTACAAACTCATGGTCCATGACCTTGATTTATTGATAACACTTGAAATAGGTTTGATGCATGTGGGAACTTTACTTACGAATTGATCATATGATGGATATTGGATATTGTTAACAATCATATGTAGTAGGTGGCTACGTTGGTGGCATGTGGTTTCTTGTGAGCTAGCGCATACTTGGGACCCATTGGTTGCTTAAGGTTTTGACGTATATTGCCTTGGATTTAGTGGTGATTAATTCTAGCCACTAACCTAGCATGACATGACCAACAGTAAATGCACCAACTTGTTGTTCAAGTTACCACCTTGAGTTTTGGCATTCAGTTCATTTGATAGTGGTTTGGAGGAAGGTTGAGCTCTGGCAATTGCTGCAACCGCTCAAAGGGGCCATTTAACCCACACAACAACATGTACTAGGGTTTTGTTTCCCTATCATCTAATGTGGTTTTTGCTAAATATTTTATGTTTGGCTCTATGACTACTTCTTGTTCTCGCACTCGATGCTTTATTGCTTTGATTTCTAGAAAATAAAAGAAGTTATCTTGGTCTCGATTTTAGAAATTCGCATGCATGGAAGATCCAATGGTCTGGTTGATAGTTTTGATTGATATATTTTGTGGTCATTGATTGCACATTTACCATGTTGATTGGTTGGTTTGCGACTGTCTATAAAGTATTCGAAAGGGTTGGTGTTTATGGGATTTGGGTATTTAGTATCTCATGCTAGCAGTTGCATGCACACTCTGCATAATTTCTTCCCTGGATGGTAGCGTCTTATGCTTACCCTTATTGAAATTAAGAGGTCATTTCATGGGTTTTACTCACAAACCTAACAGAGTCTGAGTCATGAGTTGACAGGGTTAAAACTCTTGTCATTCTTGGGGTTTGTTTTTGGTTTGTTTCATTATTAGTCACAACCCTTGTCGACTTGGTTTCCATCATGCGAGTTGTATGTGATGTATAAGAAGCAGTTAAAAAGGAGAGAATATTTATCTGCGTATTATGCAAAGGGTCGCACCAAAATCTGAAACAATTTGGCATGATCCATTCGACCTTAAATGATAAGTATTATGTTTTAATTGAACAAGGGTTGAACCCTGTCACTTCATGATATCTCTGCCACAACCAAAATTTTAAAATGGGGTTTGTCAACGAAATTTCGAATCGACTCACCCTTTGTTGCAATGATATTTTGTGGAAAAGAAAATTGGTTTGCCTACCCTTGATTCGATTACAGTCACACAAAAATAGTGTTGTATGTTATTGTTTGTTGCATTTGATGCTTGGTGCATTTCTCTCACCCCTTTGCAAAACAAATGCTTATTTGGATATTATTTATGGAGATCTCTATGCATATAATGGAACCTCTGTGCACTTGAATGAGATTTGATGAGCGACAAATATATTTTAATATACGAGAGCTTGTTTGATTGATGTTTCGATGCCTTTGTTGATATCTTGGGAATTGATTACATGGAGTTTTACATTCAACATTGGGCAGTAATATACTATGATCTAATTAAAGGTGGAAATGGGTGAATACATGGATTTTGATAATTGGAAATAATAGATAACACCATAAATGCGCCCGTGAGTATTTTGTGAATGAATTCGAGAAATAATCAAACTGTTGTAAGACATTTTTTTGAATGAATAATTTGATGAAAGGATAATGAAATGAGGCCAACTTTATGGATTTAACACTATGGTTGTATAGTAATTATAATTATGCTTATTGGGGGCATAAAATATGAATACTGATAAAGACAATTGTAATGAAAGCATGTCCATTTCCCCCCCCCGTCATACTTAACATTTTTCGTTCATTACAATCCCTTTTCACTATCCTAAGTACCTATTTCATTCCCATGATTGATTTCAATTGTATGAAGTGTCTCATAATAGAATTATATGCGTTTGAAGAGGTGTTCATATGGTTTGATGTATACTTTGTTCTATACCCAAATATGTTCATGTGAGTGTAATGATTTGGTAGAGCTAGTTATGGTAAATGAACTGTCCATATTGCATTTCCCTTATCATAATTACCATTTTCCACTCATTATAAGCCCAATCATGGAATCCAGAGAACCCTTCTAAGTCCCCATCCTAAGAGATTATTATCTCTAGGACATGAAATGCATAATGATTGCTTGCATATGTATTGTGGTGTATAGAGCTAGGTCTAAATTATTATTTTGCAAAATGTTTAGATGATGGATTAATGATGCTTTGGTTCTGATGATTATGAATGTGTGTTATAATGAGATTTTTCAGCAGGGGAAGTCATGGAAGGAGAGGAAACAATAGACGTATAGGACTAGGTCCTTGGTAAATGGGTAATAAGAGGCTCCAATTTTCTATAAATTTTGATGCAGATTCAGAAGAGTTCAATCGGTTGTTGCAGACAGGTTCCCTCAATTTGGCTGGCCAACAAGCCTATAGACCTCCACTTATGCCTGATAGCCCTCGTCCAAGTATCGATATTCTAGTCCCAAACCATGTTTCTGCTCCTTTAGTTAGACCAGAACATGATGGTTGGAAAAATGTTGTACATCCCCCTTCTAGACAGTCACATGGTTGGCCAAATATTGATCACCCTCAACACACTCCTTTTCATGCATGGCATACTGCTTCTCCCTTGCATTAAAATCCTATATCCCAAGCCTCACATGCCCATCATGCGAAGTCCAAGATTACTGAGCTTGAGGATAGTCCAGAGAAGGAGAAAGTAGTAGCGACTCATCACATTAGTCATCACATTCAGTCACTTCACATGTGCAGGGAAATGATCAGAAATCTGCTAAGGTAGGTTCATCAATTGGGAGAAATGAAAAAGGTTGAAAGTAGTCATAACAAGAGAGGAGCAACCTCTCACAATAAATACGGTTTCTCATGATATAGTGATATCTGTATATGAACTTATTTGCACTTTATTTCAGACAACATATTATTTTTGGCAGCCTATGATTTTGACAACATTTTATTTGGGATAGCTCATACTTTTGACAATTTATATTTTGGATAGCCTTATATTTTCTATGCTACATGTTTTGCATAGATCTATATGATGGTTAGATTTGGATGAATTTAAATAATTGTTACATGGAGCGACAAGGGGATTCTTATGAACATTCCATATTATGAATTTTAATGACATAGGTTGTATGATGTGGCAAGATGTATGTCTTGCATCTAAGATGGAAGTTACAAGGAGGAAATGGTTCATTAATTGGTCTAAATAAAATAGGGGGTCCCACTTATTAGTATTATTTAGTACCCTTATCATATTATTTAGTACCCTTATCATATTATTATTAATATTATTTATTAATTTACTTGACAACTTTCCTATTAACTAACTAATGGCGAGTTAATGAGTAACTAAAAGTAGTTGAATGATTCAACTACTCTGGAGATATTTAAAGGGGTAAGCTAAACATCTCTGATTTCTAAGATAAGACAATTCTAGTGATAACAAGGTCTGTTGAAGGTGATGAAAAGCTAGGACCAAGGAGCATTGAATTATGATATACTTTTAGGTTGATTGCTTGTTTGATAATCTCCAGACTTGTTTTTGTTTCTGGATTAGTTTCTCAGTACTAAATAGTATTCTTGTGCAGAGTCATAACGAAGTGCAAACTGTGGCTATTGGCTTATCATTCTTAGTCTGATTTGAAGGCACCAGTGGCCTATGTGTATGTTACCTTAGGTTGCTATACTTTCATCTGGTCCATACTTTGAAAGTATGAGAAGAGTATTGGCTGTTACAGAATGAATGAATAAAATCATGATGGTTTTGCAACTCTCTTGGTCTCTCTTATTTCTATCAGATTATGTGTTTTTGCTTCCTATTTGAATTATTATATAAAAAAATCAGACTTATTTATTTCAGTTTGCATTCGATAAATGAATTTAAAACACCAATTGATCTTTAAGTCAAATAACTTGAAGGTTAATTGAACTTGCAATAAGGCTATAAATTAGGGTGATAATCTTGCCTATATTTTCTTAGCCAAACAAGATTCGAAAAAATGTTGTGAGGAGAGATTTCATTTCTTTTACTCAACATGGCCTTCATCCAACCCTTTTAGGTGTGCCACCTAGTGGGAAATAAAATAACCTAGGTAGAGGGATAGTTATTGAGAGTGACAAGGAAAGTAAAAACCCTTCAAGAGTAAGTGTGATAGTGATATGGTTTTAGGGCTTAATTCGTGGCTCATAGTGTCATTGAACCCATTTTTATGAGCACCTTTGTGGAGGGTGTGCTTTCTCTTGAGTTACCACATATTTACGTGCTATTCTTCCCAAACCCCTTTATAAACCATATTTCTAGTCCACTTCATTATATTTGAAAGTCTCCTTTATAAGGTTTCAAGCTATAACAATGCTATTTGGGACTGGGGTAGACACTAAAGAGTAGCGCTCAAGTTTTGATTGGATTTTGTTAGTCCTTTTTGCTATCATTCCTTTCTTTCTTTAGCGTCAATTTCTTATTATTTTATTAACAACTGCAATCAACCTCTGGACCTTCAACCCCTCTTCTCATGAGAGAATGGACCATGACCCATTGCCGAAATTTAGTACACTATGAGAGGATCCAGGATGGAAATTAAGTATGGTGGGGAATGGAACGTTACCCTTGTGAGGACCCCCTACTAGTACCCATTTTCCTTGGGTGGTGACAACATGAGACCAAGGCATAAAAGTTGACAACCAAGGTGAAACAAGGAAACTAACACAATTTCCCAAGCCAATGATCCATTATCCAACTTTAACCAAAGATCCTCATCCACATGCTTAACAAATTAAGCACAACACTTTGTATAAAACAAGGACTAAGACACCTCATGGTGAAAATGGTTTCCCATCTCCCATACTCTGGGTTGACTGAATGTGATGAGATTTGGTTGATCTGTATTTGTAAAGGTGAATGAGGGGGGTTGTTGGGTTGCCACCTATGGACATGTTTATCATCATCATGGTCGGGATCACGTTCTCTATTGCGGGCCATGAGACATGATCTCCTCTAGTTACCCCTAGGCATGGGGGGTTAACAAGGTGCATGTAGACAAAATAAGCATGCAGAATTGACAATCACTAGAGAGAGTGGAGTAGAGAACAAAGTGACAGGGTGCCAGAGTAAATAGGCATAGGCAGAAGAAGCAAAAGAAAACGGTCAAGTTGGAAAAGGGATAAAAAGTCTATTTGAGTTTAGGAAAAATTCAGTCCTAGTTTTGTATGATCCCTATCTAAGTTTTGTATCAATTTTTGTATTAGTTCTATGGAAGTCATGGAAATAGTTTGTAATAGAGTGATTTTTGTGTAGAACATGAGCAGAGCACAATGTGCATTTCTATGTGTAATATGAGTCTATTCATGTATACATTTTGAAGTTTTAATGAATATAATACAAATCCATATTTCTTGCTATCATTTGATATGTGTTTTCTAAGTTAAATGAATGCCCGCATTGATGGTTTATGCTTAGTATAATGTTATTGAATTAAGGATGAATGAATGAAATCTTGGGTGGTTTCCTTATGTGTATTATGCCTTCACATCTGACACAAGACCATACAGTCTCTGTGATTCTCATGGCATCTCAGGTTAGACCTTCTTCGATCCTCAACTGAAGATTTATATACCAACACCTTGGGGTTTTGTTGGTCAACTCTTGATGAACCATGGGTCATAAAACCATCAATGTTAGGATAGATATGCAACAATGAGCCAACACATATTATTGGCTTACCCACCATATAGGTTCTCAACAATATGTCTCTCACTATGATGGATGCCGAAGGTTGTGAAAACATACCAAAAGAGATAAATTTTGTTGTAGCCTCTGATTTCATTGAAGCCTTTTTGACAAATGTATATTCCTTATGTGTATTATGCCTTCACATCCGACACAAGACCATACAGTCTCTGTGATTCTCATGGCATCTTGGGTGAGACCTTCTTCGATCCTCAACTGAAGATTAATATACCAACACCTTGGGGTTTTGTTGGTCAACTCTTGATGAACCATGGGTCATCAAACCATCAATTTTAGGATAGATACGCGACAATGAGCCAACATATATTATTGGCTTACCCACCATATTGGTTCTCAAAAATATGTCTCTCACTATGATGGATGCCAAAGGCTGTGAAAACCTACTAAAAGAGATAAATTCCTTTGTAGCCTATGATTTCATTGAAGCCTTTTTGACAAATGGGGCTTGGAATTTGTAGGGCCCATTGACCCTCTTTCAAACCAAAAGAGGAACATCTTGGTGTGCACTGATTAGTTAACAAAATGGGTTGAAGTGAAGGCTATGAGGAATGCAACAAAATAAAAGGTAGTTAAATTTCTACATGAAAATATCTTCTCAATGTTTGGGGTCCCAAGGAAAATAGTCATAGGAAAAGAACCATAATTCACCTCAAGTCTCATTGGACATATCATGCAGTTGAACAAGATATTCTATAGGAAATTTTCTACATACCACCCTCAATAAAATGGGTAGGTAGGGGTGACCAAAAGAGAATTGGAGAACATCCTCACTAAGATAGTCAACATGCATAAGAAATATTGGGAAAATAGGATGATTGAAGCCATATGGGCATATAACACCACTTGGAATACCACCAAGAGATTCACCCCCTATGAATTGGTTTATGGAAAAAAGGATATGTTCTTTATTGAGTTTGAAGTTGCCACACTTAGGACAACTTCTTGTCTCATCAACCCAAAATGAAATATTGCAGTAGTTGAATGCCTTGGATGAGTAGAAACATCAATCCTTGTTCCATATAGAGGTGGTGAAACTACAAAGGAAAATATGGCATGGCGAGATAATTAGGCCTAGAAGTTTCAAGGAAGGGGATTGGGCACTCCTGTATGACACACAATTCAAGGATTTCAAGGGAAAGTTAAGAACCAAATGTATGGGCCCTTACAAAGTTGAGACATACTATGATAATGGTTCAGTGAAAATCATAACAATAGATGAGGAGAGCATCCCCCTCCTAGTCAATGGCTATAGGCTCAATATCTACAACAAGCCTCTGCCCAAGGAATAATTCACATCCATCGTCAAAGCATAACAAATGGATGTGGCCAAGAGCAGTAATTCTCTCAATCCATCCCAATATCAAGGAAGTTTAAAAAAAGAAAAGAAAATAAAATTCCCGAGTGAAAACCTCATTGAGGCACTTGGGACAAACATGTGGTTGAAAACTTCCATGGAGGTAGCCTTAGGTATAAAATAAGACATTCCCCATAATTAAAATCCTAACAGGCTTGATTGATTAGGGTACTAGTTAAAAATAGAAATGGCATTGGTACCCCCACAAAAGAAAAGAAAAAGAAAAAAAAAGAAAAAGAGAAAAAACCTAATTTTGTTTCATCGGTGTTTTAAGGTACACAAGATCGACACCAAGCCCATGAGAAATATTCAAAATTGGGATAGATTCAACATTCTAGGATACCTGCAATAGAAATAAAAAGGATCAACACAATCACTACAAGAGAAACACATGCAATCAACAATATGCATGCTCTTACGAAGCCCTATTTGCAAGTATAAACATCATCATCATTACCACTATCTTCATTATTCGTTTCTTAACCTCCATTTCACACATTCTCCATATTCCCCATTGTTATCACTCTGTACTTTCTCAGGTTGAGGAAGAAGTTGATAGAGGTAACCACAAAACCACTTTGGAGTCAAGGATCTAGCCCTCCTAGACTCAGAGAGGGATCCTTTGTAAGATTTAGCTTTGTTTGCTGGGAATATTAGGCTAGTTATGATAGTACAGGGTTTGGTTTTTTTTAAATGGTTTGGTTGGAATAGAGAAAATAGGCCATTGGGCAATGGAATGAGGACATGAAATTCAATGGTTTACAGTTTAACACAGACTTAAAATCTCTCTGAAACACTGAGACAAAATAGACACCCTGTTCATCAAGTTAAAATGATGTAGAGGTGGTATGAAAGAGAGTAAAGCCTACTGTAATAAGAGGCACCTAACAAAGGATGAATCTCTTATGGCAGCTTTAGAAGAAGAAGGAAAAGAGGCAGACAACCAAACAGGGCATCTAACCAAAGATGAATCCTGGAAGGAAAACCATGAACACATAAACAAAAACCACTACATAAGAGACACCTAACCATGGGTGAATCCCTACATGCAGTTGCAGAAGAATAAACACATAAATCTGATAGCTGAAACAAAGCATCTAGAAATGGATGAATTTTGAAAAAGAGAATTAGAAATACACAACAAGCATATTCTATGGTGAAAGGATCACCAAACAAAGATGAATTCTAGTCACACTACTCTTAGAAAACTACTGTAAGATAAACAAATAAAACAGAGAAAATACATGTTGAACATAAGCACCGTGATGAATCTCAGGCCATAAACATGCTTGTTGTATTAATCTCACAAAGAGATAAACATGGAATTCATACATTTGTAGGGGTTTCCCTTCCCCCAAAATTTTGCAGGGCCCAGACAACTTTTCACACAGGTCTAACCCTTGTTCTATTTCAAACTTCTCAATAAATAAGAAAATTACGATCACAATTGTCTCTCACATTTAGGAGTCAAAACCTATCTTCATACTAAAAAAAAACAAATCTGGAAACTGTTGCCTGATATCTCGAATTGTGAAGAATACTTTGATTCGATCACTTGGTCACTCTGAAACTGCCACCTTGGTATCTAGAGTTTGATTGCTACATGTTCACTAATAATCTAGAAAATGCTTTGACCTGGTGATTCCGCTCCTAGAAATCATAGACTGATCTTCCACCTCTTCTTTGAAATATAAATTCTTGCCAACTGTCCATTGCTGGTTTGGTGTCCAGGATGCACTCCTACAAATCTGTTACCACTAATTTTTTATCTGCCACTTTGCCCGATCAATTTGAATTATTTGCCTCTCGAAATTCTGAAACAATAGGGTCCAAGGAAGTCTTTGATTTTCCCACTCTGAGATAGATGTGTAAAATATGGAGGAGGTTTTTTTATATCAACTTGTTTTAAGGAAAAAATTATCTCTGTTTTTTGAAATTCGTTTCCAGTTGTCCGGGATTTGGGTTTGAAATAGATGTCTCAAACAAGAAAATCCCAAATCCCGAAAAATAGGGCTCAAAGATGCTTTTGATTCTCCCAATCCATGGCACCTGTGCGAAATATGAGAGAGGTTATTTTTGTTTGGCCCATGATGAGAAAAAAAATCTTTCGGTTTTTCAAAATGAGCCCTGGTTTTCCTAGAATCCACCTCGGAAGATGACTGGTCAAAAACAGTTTCGGGAGTGGTTTTCAAAGGGGGGGGGGGGGNNNNGGTTTTACTTTTTGGACCCCCTTTGGTTGAATGACGTAAGGGGGGCGTCCAAAATATGAAATAGGGGAGTGGGGTTTTAGACTTAGGATATATATTTTTACTTTTTATTTGATTGTTTTTTTTCTTCGTGTTTTATTGTATTTTGTTTTATGTGTATTTTTTATTTGTTTTGTTTTTATTGTTTTTGTTTTATTTTTTTAATAATTAATAATTATTAATATCTTTTTAAATATTTAAATCTTTTATTAATGCTTTGTTTTAAACTAATGTTTGTTTAATTTTTGAATAATTAATAATTATTAATATATTTTTAATTTTAATTTATTATTACACTAACCTAATTTCTAACCTAAACACACTAAACTAATTGCTAATTATTAAAATTATTAATTTAATTAGTTATTAAACTAATTAATATTTTATTTAATTATTTATCCTAGGTTATCTAACTTTGTTTTATTCAGGGAAGAATGGCGGGAGAACGATGAAGTGAATGGTGTAATGGGATGAATGGAGCAACAATATGATGAATGAAGGATTGGGTAAAATAGATGGAGGATCAAAGTCATTTGAGGAAACTAGTCAAACCATGAGCTTTCATCATAGGAGCAACAACAAATTGAAACCGAATGATCATATTTCCTATAATTTATAGGATATTAACATAGGATCCAATTGGGGATGGCATCCTCCCAGTGAGGTGCCAAAGAACACCATAGACTAGTAGCCTGATTCGTTGGGATGAACCCAAAACTTTATTCTGCAACTTGTACCTAAAACTTGAAGCTGACAACTGAAATAAACACTGAAAAACCAAACTGAAAAATTTTCTGAAAAAGATGCTCACCAAGATGAGCTTATCCACACACTCCTATTCTACTCCGCTAAGCATAAAGGCCGAATCAAGTGATCTCACACTTCCAATGAAGCCACTCAAGCAAATGGCTTTTTGACTGCATCTTTCTTTCAACTCCTTCACCGTTTTTAACAAAACTCAGAACTAGAGCTTGTAAGGGTTCTAGAAATTGATTGTCAACTTGATATTCACAACAAAGAGCTTTGGAATCATGAAAAACAAAAGAGGCATTGGGAAAGGATTGGAAATATGAAGTGGAAAACTCCTTCATATAGATAGCTATAGGATCATGATAGACATGTCCTATCCCTTGATATTCAAATTCAGCCAATTCGAAATCATGATTGGGTATTGTACATATGTTGTCCATATCATTATGCAATTTTTGATTTGATTGCAAATTTTCTGATGAACTTTGTAGTGACATTCCTGCTGAACAAAACCATGAAACCGATTTCCAGATCAAGTTTTTATCATATCTATTTGTAGGCTCATAGTTGGAAAATGGGACAGGACTTTGACTACATAGATCATCCAAAACATTAGCTATTGGATCATGTAGAAACTAAGATGACTGTTTCATGGGTTCGAATGAAACTTCATGATTTTCTATGTGCTTATCATTTAGGACATGATCAAAACTTTTCTTCAAAAACCGAAATGAATTAAAGCTTAATGGTATGGAATTATAGTACATCAATTCCTCATATGTTTCAAGCTCTAAGCTTTCATCTGGGATTTGAAACTCAAAATAACTCAATGGCTGTAATTTTGGAGCAATAACAACTTCCATGTCATCAATGACATCCTCAACTGATTCATTAAAACAGTCTCCATCCCTACTATTGACAACTTGTTTATAATTTTCTCTCAGAAATTGAAATGAAGAGAAACATAAGGGCAAAGAATTTCCACTTACTCTGAGATTTTCTTCCTTTTCCTCATTGTTGTCATATTTAATATGCAATTTCTAATTGTTATCTTTGCATTGTTGTAATTGAGCTTCTTCCTCCCAACAATATGCTGCTGGTTGTTTTGACCAGTCAACATCAATTTCAACCATATAATCATCATCATACTGATCATACTTGGGTAGACCATCCATGTAGGAAATGTAATCAAATATACACATCAACTCAATTGATTTCTCCTCTACAATCTGATTTTGCATTTCATCTTTGTCCATGTCGTGAATTGAATACATAAAATAATCATTTTCTGACCTATGATACCAAGGATGAGCTCCAAAATTCTTGGGAACAATGACCCTTTATTTTTTTGAAACAAATGGGACATGGTGTCTTTGATCAATAATTTCATCTCTCATGATAATCTTTTGCATCATTTATTTCATTGTTCTTGCCACGATATTTGGAGTTTGATTGCTACATGTTCACTAATAATCTGGAAAATGCTTTGACCTGGTGATTATGCTCCTGGAAATCATAGATTGATCTGCCACCTCTTCTTTGAAAGATAGATTCTTGCCAACTTTCCATTGCTATTTTGATGTCTAGGATGCACTCCTACAAATATGTAACTGCCAATTTTTTGTCTGCCACTTTGCCCGGTCAATTTGAATTATTCGCCTCCCGAAATTCTGAAAAAAGAGGGTCCAAGGAAGTATTTGATTCTCCCACTCTGAGACAACTATGTAAAATATGGGGGAGGTTTTTGTATATCAGCTTGTTTTTTAGAAAAAACCTCTCTCGGTTTTTTGAAATTCGTTTCCAACTATCCAGGATTTGGGTTTGAAATAGATGTCTCAAACAAGAAAATCCTAAATCCTGAAAAAAGGGCTCAAAGATGCTTTTGATTCTCCCAATCCATGGCACCTGTGCAAAATATGAGAGAGGTTATTGTTATTTGGGCTGTGCCAAGAAAAAACCTCTTTCTGTTTTCAAAATGAGCACTGGTTTTCCTAGAATCCACCTCGGAAGAAGACTGGTAAAAAACGTTTTTG
>ML813737.1:96176-117134 GCA_009831015.1 Picea engelmannii
TTTAATTTATTATTACACTAACCTAATTTCTAACCTAAACACACTAATCTAATTACTAATTATTTAAATTATTAATTTAATTAGTTATTAAACTAATTAATATTTTATTTAATTATTTATCCTAGGTTATCTAACTTTGTTTGATTCAGGGAAGAATGGCGGGAGAACGATGAAGTGAATGGTGTAATGGGATGAATGGCGGAGCAAGATGATGAATGAAAGATTGGGTAAAATGGATGGAGGAATACCTCTAACTCTCATTGTATTAAATTCACCATTTACAAATACAATATATATGATTTTGCAACATCCAAAAAATTCATCCATTGACATGGATTAGATTACAACCTTAATTCCTTAACTGAAATTAGAAAACCATGGGCTGAAAACCGTGTGCCAAAACCACTCATTTTTTTTTTTTCGGGGCCTCCACCCTCAAAACCCCAAGTATGGGGAGCCTGACCACCCCACTGCACCCAACACATATGCATCACACATGGGGATAACTGTGCAAAGAATATAACAAATACCCAACATTATCCCACTTGTTGTTTTCTTTGCATATAGAGGGACTGAGGATTACATGATAAAAAATTCAGGGAAACAATGCCCATTGCTTCTATACACCAAGATGAATTCTCTGTGATTATAGACTTTGTCAATGACTTTGCAATATTCTTCAAAGTTTCTGTTAGGGAGTATTAATTTACAAAGTCAAAACAATTGGTTTTGTTTCTAATTGAGTCTTCTAGTCATGTCCCAGTCTCTTAAAAGATCACGTGTCAAGGTTCAATGGTATTTCTACCAATGTAATATCGATGAGGCGATGAGGCACATGGAGCATGCTCATGGTCATTTTTGTGATTATTTTTCTATTCTCAGAATTACCTATGGCATTCTAGCTGCAACAATGGAAAATACACTATCACATATTGAGAAAAAGAGAGAGTTCACAAAGGAAACTGCTGAAACAAAGATTTCACAAAAAATTTCCTAGTTGATGCAAAATGTTATTTTCATCATAACGTAAAAAAAACAAAATTGGGTTTTGCCCAAATTTTTTGTGGAGAGGCATAATAGTGTGATTAATTTTCTGAAAAAAAATCAGCCCAATCTAGTTCTCCATTTGGGAGAAAAGGCGAAATTACTAGTCGCTGTGAAATCTCTTGGTTGCTGCGAAATTTCTTGTAGCTGACTGTTTTTGTAGTCAACTTCAAGAACATATTACAAATATATGGTGATTTATCTCAACAAACCGAAATAGGTTTTTCTCAATAACAGGTTCATCTACAAAAAACTCTCCCATTTTTTTCACAGGTGTCATTTTTTGGGATATTCGAAGGGATCTTTACATCCCATTTTTACATATTTTCGCCTAATTTAATTAGTTAAAACTAAACCTTAAAAAATAAGACTTAGTTTGTAACTCCTTTTTGAATGTGAAACTCTAACTATTTTGACCCAATTGAGTTAGATTGAAATTTAATTCTATATATTGTGAAGGAAAGAAGGAGAAAAGGGTTGGATACTTGAGGAAAAAGACTATTTGGTTGTTGTATATATTTTTTTGTTGTTAATGAAAGCTTAAAGTTGAATGACTTGAATATTTGTCTCAGAGATTCTTGTGCTAGTAATCTGCAGTTTGTTTTTCCTTGTGAATGTTTCCTATATTTGTTGATCATGATGTTTTCTGTTATGTTTTGAATGGATGATTATAGTTAAAGAATTAATCTTTGATGATCTTTATCTCACATTCAACTTTCTATCTTAATCTTCTGATATTGTAACATAACTCATGCACTGTTTGGTGCTATGTTATAATTGATGTATTATTTTCTTCTCACCACCATAATACAATGCCTATGATGACTGACATATTTCTAGCTACCTATCCTATGAAGTACATTTTTTCATATCAACCATTTTTGAAAGTTTTGATTTGACCTATCTTTATTATGACTCCATGCCCAATGGGTGTTTCATTCAATGCTTCCACCACATCATAAAATTTCTGTGAGAGATCCCTCTCTGGTTGGAAACTCCATATTCCATCGCAAAGTGGTTTGAAAAAGTTACCTTTGTGTTTTCCTTTCAAAGCCAAGGAAAATTACAGAGTGATAACATTTTGGCGTTGTTGCTGGGGAGAAAAGGTGAATTCTTCCCTGGGAAAGAACGAAAAAGTTTCAGATCTAATTTCTGAAGGGTAAACATAGGGTCAGACATAGAGGTTGGCTGTATATTTTACCCCGACGACTCCATTTTCAAAAGAATTCAGATTTCAGAGTATCAATGGTGACTCCACTGTCAGAATGATTCAGTGCTTGAGGGATTTACTGGTGCCCCCATTGGACTACGAGGGACTCAGATGCTGCTTCTATCATTGCAAGGTATGCATGCTTGGAAGTTTCAGAAATTTATGGTTTCCCTAATTCATTACCTAAGGATGAATATTGTTTCAGGAATGGTCCAAAATTTAGTAGAGAGGATTTGAGTTTGGCCTTGAAACATATCTCATATTTATATGAATTTACTGATATTCTTAGAATCAAGAATGAATATGTATTTATTAGATTGTTTTACGATTGGGTTGAAGGAAAATGTAGAAGTTGGGATGAATGTTTTCCTGCTAGGTCCGTTAGATCTTTTTCATCTTTTTGGCTCATCTTTCTAGAAACATGGATAGGGAAAACAGAGTTTGTGGAAGCCCATGTTTCCATTCAAGGTTTTAAATAATGGAATCATATGTACACCAATGATGAAGTGGATGAAAACTTTTCTTCATTTTTGTCTTCTTATTTATAGTCATGCAAATGTAGCTCGGAAGATAAAATCCAATTTTTAGATGAGTTTTCCAAGGACATTGAAAAAGAGCTTGAAGCTTTAGAGGATCAAGAAATATCCCAAATTCTTCCATTACATGGTATTTCTTTTGAAGTTTCATTTCAGCAGAAGAAAAAATACACATTGCTTCCTTTTCCATTTGATATTGAGGATCATCAAACAAAATATGGATTCTATGATTTTTATGATCCTGTAGTTGATTATATGGAGGAATATTTTAGCCTGAACTCTCAACCATGTTTTCACTATGAATACTAGATCCATCATCAGTTGCCTTTGCCATTACATTATCCAGTTTTGATTTTTTTCAAGCATGGTCAAGGAGTGAAATTACTTGAGCAACTTCTTGATTGGCTGCATTGGCATTTTTGTATCACTTGATTGAGAAGCATTTTTCAACAACATAGAGTAGGATCATGTATATAAATAAGCTTTCCAAATCAATATCTCTTTTCAGTTTTCAGTATGCAGTAATTTCAGTTTGGTTTGCAATAGTGTACATATTAGTTTGAAAGTTGTGGGATATATGGCTTGGGAGAAATCCAATGGATAATGAACTAGATCTGAGATTCTTTGCTATCTCATAGGGAGGATAACATCCCCATTGGAGCCTATGTTAGGGAGTATTAATTTACAAAGTCAAAACAATTGGTTTTTTTGCTAATTTATGTTGGCAGGTTTGGCAGGAAAGAGTGTGCTTGTCATTGATGGCAAGAACATAAGGCGAAGAAGAAGGAAGCATATGGAGATTAAAGCTCAAGAGAGTTAACGAATGAATATGAAAAGCTTAGAAGAGATGGAATGATAAAACTCAGATCAAATCGAGACCGTCGAATATGCAAGCCAGATCAATGACAGGGATGAATTGTGGGGAGCGAAAGATGAATTAAACTACTCACCAGTTACAATCTCACAATCCATCTAGATCGTCATATCTCATAGCTTTGAAGATCTACGACTGTAGTTGAGCCAACAAACAATGAGTTTAAGTCATATTAAATCGTGATCGTCGGATGCGCAATCGCCAAATCTACATCAAGGATGAATTACAGAGATTGAAAGGAGAATTAAACATCACGCTTGTTCCAATCCCGCAATTAGTCAGGACCATCCAATCTTGTAGCTTCAAAGATCAACGATTGTGGTTAACTCACCAAAAACGCACAACTTCCAATTGAGGAGTTGGGTGACAAGTTAAAACACTTGCAGATTGTGGTTGCAAAATCATTCTTGATCGTGGATCTGCTTCAAGAATCTTCACAACCGTTGGATCACTCTTGAGTGGAAGGACAGGATAAGCCAGCAAAGCTGCATCGCAGGAAGATCGAGCCGTCGATCTAAGTTCATGATCGATGAAAATGATTCACTTTGGATCTAAAGTTGCGAGGAGGTTACATCCCAAAATGTTTGATATGTGAAATACCCAAAGCCCGGAAATCCGAAATGAATAATGATCGTCAGATTTGGAGGACAAACGAGGACAGTTGGATCAGGGTTGTTGGTCAGCAAACCACGTCAACAAAAGGGCATATGGCAGACCACGTCAACAAGTCCACATCAATAGACCATGTTAGTATACCACGTCAACAAATACACATGGCATCATCAGAAGATGAAAAACGTCAAGAGGAAATTGGCTCATGCCATGTCAACAAGTGACGTAAGCAATTTACGTCACTCCAGGAGAATTGCTTCGGGAGTTTCAAATGTCAAAAGTCACAAAGTCCCGAAGGATGAAGATCCGAAGTTGCTCTCAGTCATCGATCTAAGATACTCTCCTGACTGTTAGATCAAGGAGATGAACATGTGTCACATCAAGAGATCTACATTGATACCAACAAGAAAATGTGACAGACCACGTCAGCAGTCTACATCAACAAGGACACGTGGCACAGTCAAAGAATGACAAGTGTCAAGTTGAAATCAACATTTCAGATACGTGCAAATCACGAGTTTGAGTGACACGTGGAAGCTGCTAGGCTCGTGACATGTCATCAAGTGACGTAAGAGTTATTTCACCAGCACTCGCCTAAAGACCCAAAGTCCCGAATGATGAAGACCCAAAGTGGACACAAGACGTCCGATCTGAAGATCACTCCGGGAGCAGTCTCATCCGTTGATATACTACAGTGGAAGGATAGTGTAAGTGAAAACGTTAACCGAAAACAAGCGATCTCCACCGTCTTATGAATGAATCAACAGGTGATCACTTTGGAGGAAAGAACAGGTTGAGATTTGAAATATCCAAAGTTTGAAGACTCGAGGAGATCTCGACCGTTAATCCAAGAGGGACACGCGTTAGAGGCTTGTCAACTCTGGAATATTGACGTACAAAGGAAAGAAAGGGTTGAGAGTCGAAATATCCGAAGTCTGAAGACTCGAAGGAGATCTCGACCGTCGATCTTATGTTGGGTGTACTATCAACCGTTGATCAAAATACAGTGGAAGGATAGCGTAAGCATAATAAACAAAGTCATGGAGTACAAGGTGGCCATACATCTCATTGTTTGATTAAGTCCTGGCCGTTGGATTAAGCAATGAAGGATGACTGTAAGGATTAATTCTAACCATTGATATAGCGCCGATATGTAATGTGAATCGTTCGATCTATTCGGGAATTTCGATTCAAAAGTTTCAAAAGGTTTGAAACCCAAAAGACCTAATGGGAAAAGTGTCGAAGTTACGATGGTCATCCATTTTAGGAGAATGTATCGTGGCCGTTGAAGTGATAAGTGCTCAAGTGCTTGTTAATCCCAGGTGTATGGTCACCGCTAGTGATCACGTGAAGGAAGGGGCTTAGAAGCTAAAGAAGCCATAATTGATTGGCTGTAAGTGACAGAGAAGATGAAGAGTTTCGACTGCCAGAGAAGATAAGGAATCTGAGTATAACGACCACTGATGATGAACACACGATGAGCAGAACCTCCAGAGAAGATGAAGAGTTTCCATGATGATCAGGTAGATGACTTGACGTGAGAAAAGGATGCCGAACAGAGAAGTGAAGGATTCTGCTGGTGAGCTATGCAATCATGAGGAAGATATGCAGTGAACAACCTATAGGGTAAAACAATGATGCAATGAAGAGCATGTAGAGGCATAGCACATAGAGGGGAGATGGCACACATAGCATAAAATTTAGGAGAATGGAAAGCGAAGGGTATGCGAACAGAAAGACACTGATGCAGGCAGAGCAGAGCAGGGTAGCAAAACAATGATGAGACTAGTAAGCCATTGATAAATGTTGTATCACTGTGATAAATTAAAGAATGCAAAGATTTATATTTTAGGGTGGTAGGGAGGTGCTAGGGAGGACTGTTATCCTCAGAGGTTCAAGTGGGTGCTTGAACACAGGGAGTTGTAGCTTCCATATGGATGTGGCTAGAAAAACCAGGGTGGTAGGGTGGTGCAAGGGAGAACTATTGTTCTCTGTTATACAGGTTGGTGCCTGTGTGACTAGAAGTTGGTGCTTCCATCTAGTTGGTGCTGGAACACTCAGGGAGTTGGTGCTTCCTTCTAGTGGGTTCTAGAGAAACTAGAGAGTTGGTGCTCTCGGCAAGTTCGTGCTTGTAAAACAAAGGTTGTAGCCTAAGGAGGAGTTGGGGCTCAAAAGAATGATAATGTACAAAAAATAAAGATTAATTATCATATCAAGAAGAGGAGGGTTTTCCCTTTATGGGTTTCCTCAGAAAATATCTGTCTCTGTATATTTCATGTGTGTGATTGATGTTGAATATTCTATTTCTTACCTCCTTGCATTATTGTGATTGTCATTGAGTGTTCTGTAAAGATTTGAAAATAGGCATAATTGTTTAAGCACAGTGACAACTGATTCACCCCCCCTCTCATTTTTCCAACAATTTAGTCTTGTATTCATGTCATGGTCTCTTAAAAGATCATGTGTCAAGGTTCAATGGTATTTCTATCAATGTAATATCAATGAGGTGATGAGGCATGTGGATCACTCTTGGTCATTTTTGTAATTATTTTTCTATCCTCAGCATTACCTATGGCCTTCTAGCTGCAACAATGGCAAAGACACTATCACATATTGACAGAGAGAGAGAGAGAGATTTCGAAAAGGAAACTGTTGAAACAAAGATTTCACAACAAATTTCCTAGTTGATGTGAAATGTTATTTTCATCATAACCTTAAAAAGAAAAAAAATGGGGTTTTCACAAATATTTTGTGGAGAGGCATCATAGTTTCATTAGTTTGCGGACAAAAAATCATCCCAACCTAGTTCTCCATTTGGGAGAAAAGGAGAAATTACAAGTCGTTGCGAAATCTTCTGGTTGCTGCAAAATTTCCCGTAGCTGACTACTTTTTTAGTCAACTTCAAGCGCATATTACAAGAATATGGTGATTGATATCAACAAACTGAAAGAGGTTTTTCTCAAGCACAGGTTCCTATACAAACACTCTCAAGTTTTGTAGAGGAGTCATGGTTTTGGATATTCGAAGGTATATTTACAACCTATTTTTATAGATTTTCGCCTAATTTAATTAGTTAAAAACTAAACCCTAAAAAATAAGAGTTAGTTTATAACTCCTTCTTGAATGTGAAACCCTAACTATTTCGACCTAATTGATTTATATTGAAATTTTATTCTATATATTGTGAAGGAAAGAAGGATAAAATGGTTGGAGACTTGAGGAAAAAGACTATTTGGCTGTTGTATATATTTTTTGCTGTTAATGAAAGCTTCAAGATGAAGGACTTGAATATTTGTCTCATAGATTCTTGTGCTAGTAATATGCAGTTTGTTTTTCCTTGTGAATGTTTCCTATATTTGTTGATCATGGCTTTCTCACTTCTGTTTTGAAAGGATGATTATAGGTAAAGAATTAATCTTTGATGCTCTTTATCTCACATACAACTTTCTATCCTAATCTTCTGATATTGTAACATAACTCATCCATTGTTTGGTGCTCTGTTATAATTGATGTGTTATTTCCTTCTCACCACCATACTACAATTCCTACAATGACTGACAGATTGCTAGCTACCTAGCTTATGAAGTACATTTGTTCATATCAACCAGTTTTGAAAGTTTTGATTTGACCTATCTTTATTATGACTCCATGCCCAATGGGTGTTTCACTCAATCCTACCACCACATCATAAAATTTCTATCTTTACCTACAAATTTGGCCACTGTACTATAATTTCAGTGAGAGAGCCCTCTCTGGTTGGAAAGTCCAGTTTCCAGCCCAAAGTGGTTTGAAAAATTTACTTCCATGTTTTACTTTCACAGCCAAGGAAAATTATAGAATGATAATAGTTTCCACCTTCACCAACAACACCTTATTGTATTCAATCATGTCTCTCAGAAAGTGATACTAAACATCAATGTGTTTTGTCTTAGAATAATAAGCCAGGTCCTTTTCCAGAACGATTGCATTCTTACTATCACAATCTAACCTTATAACTTTCTGTACTGACCCAATACCTAAACACAACCTTTGTAACCATACAAATTCCTTACTTTCATGAGTATCTTCCATGTATTCATGCTTTATAGTTGAGAGTGCTACTATAGATTGTCTCTTGCGCATCTAATTTATTTCTCCTCCAAATAGGTTAAAAATAACCACTTGTAGATCTTCTGTGATCCATATCTCCATCCCAATTTGTGTCAAACAATCCATGTATGTTTAACACTTTGTCTGCACTAGGTATTTCTTGGAAGCAAATTCCATAATCTGTAGTGCCATGCAAATACCTAAAAACCTTCTTTACAGTTGTCCAACGCTCCTTCCTTGGTTTCGACATATACCTTCTTAAAAATCCTATTGAATGTGCAATGTTTGGTATAGTACAGACCATTGCATACATGAAACTACTAACAACACTAGCATAAGGAACATGAGACATGTCCTCTTCCTTTTCCTGTGTCTTGGGACAATGATATGCATATAACTTTATGCCTAGAGGAATAGGGACCTTGACCAGTTTACATTCCTACATTTAAACCTCTACATTATTGTCTCAACATATTTCCTTTGATTCAACTAGAGTTTCCTATGTTCCTGATATATTTTAATTTCCATGCCAAAAATAAAATTTGTAGCACCAATATATTTCATTTCAAATTTACAAGACAACTAAGTTTTTACCTCCTTGATGATTTCCTTGTTGTTTCCAATCAATAACATATCATCAACATACAAAACCACATAAATAAAATGGTCACCCACTAACTTAAAACACATACAATGATCATCTTTTCTCCTTGTGAAACCAAGTACCAAAATATAAGTATCAAAATTTTGATAACACATCCTTGGAGATTTCTTTATCCCAAACATGCACTTTTTCAGCTTGCAAACTAGCTCTTTCTTTCCCTTCACTACAAAACCTTCTAGTTTTTTCATGTAGATTTGTTCTCCAAGATCCCCATGTAGGAATGTTTCCTTTACCTCCATATGTCCTACTTCAAGATAAAAAGTAGAAGAAAAAGAAAAAAAGAAAAAAAGAAATCTAATCAAAGTGAATTTAACAACAAGAGAAAAAACGTCACCAAATCAATTCCCTCTACCTAGGAATATCCCTTTTCTACTAGGCAAGATTTATACTTCTCCACTTTACCTTATTCATTCAACTTCTTCTTAAAAACCCATTTCCTACCAATGGGTTTTCTTCTAGAATAAAACTCAAGTATATCTCAAGCCTCATTATTATCCAAGGTTGCCATTTCTTGAACCATGGCCTTCTTCTAGAGTTTACCATCCTCTGAATCCACTACCTCCCTAATAGTTCTAGTTTCATCATCAATAATAGATAAATAAAAATCGATTCAAAATTAGGTGGATTATACCTTTCTAGTTTCCTTATTTCCCGAACTAATCTCCTCAATACTAGAGTATGAGGTTCTTCTTCTTCTTTCGATTCATGTTCTTATATTGGGTAATATTCTTAACCCTCCAACTCAAAATATATTTTCTTTGGTTCTTTTTCCTTTGGCAGAAATTCCTATTTGGGAACATCTTTAACCTCTCTAAAGGCAACATCCTTGTGACGTCTCGGGCCACCAATAGGTTGGGAAAGATCACTCTGTAAACATACTTTTCTCTCTGATACCAATTTGTAACATCCCCAACCACCACCAGGCCAGACAACACTACCTCAAAAAACTAACATGCTTGAGAATTCACACACACACACACACACACATATATCTAATGAAATTTCAACCAGACATAAACATTCTGTACATACACATATTCTTGCGGAAGCGACAATAACACATACCAATATTTAACAAATGATTTATGTTCTGCTATCACACAACATAATGCAAAAATAACAGTAAAAGCATACATACAATAATCACAGACAAAACCATAAATATAAAACCATATATAAATACAAAACATGTAACCACACTTGGAAATGGTACTTATCTTTTAATTAAAGTACACCAAATGCGTGCATACCTTCCACGAACCTCCCAGTCTTAGACCACGTTGCTTATCAATATCAGCAGCGGGTCACCCCCAAGCTGGGACTAAACTCCACTGGGCAAGGGATTCCTAGGATAGGCAGGGAAAACTGGAAGTTACACAGTACAACAGGAAGGATAACCTCCAAGGAGCCACGTACACCCACCGCTCTCATACTCTCATTCCCCACATGCCTATTCCACCCCAAGAGTGTACACCTTCAGTGTCATACAATTCATTGAATGCTCCACCTCCCTTCCAAGGCTTCAATAACAGGTCAGACAAAATTCTTAAGATCTGTAGTATTTCTTAGGTGATTTGGTTAGAGATAGAATCCCTCCAGGAGAACTCACTTCCTCAGCACACTCTCTCACCTGGAGAGAGTTGCTCATAGGCTTGACATCTTGCTTCTTCTATCGACACTCTCTCACTTGGGAGAGTTACCCACAGGCCTGACAACCTGCCTCTTCAAACCATCTCTTAAGTCAACCAGGTAACCATAGTAGAAAACACTGGTAAGGCAAGGGACAAAAAAACAAGTTACATAGGTTCACGAAGGTAAAGGGTTCAACAACGACGAAATTGGCCGACTGCGTGCCTGCTTAGTGCGTGAGTGAATCGGGGAAACATATGGCTTGCCTGGTCCCAATGATGAGAGAGAACTCCACAAGAAATATGGCCATAATGGTTCATGAACCCCCAACAATGGTGGAAATTCTCACATAAATCTGCATGCGTCCTAGGTGACACTTGGCTCTCCAGGAGCATGCTCCTCTCCACTTAGAACCTATTCCTCCTCCCAAAGGAACTTAGGATAACTAGGTTTATTTCCCCAAAATTTAGTAATCTAAGGAAATACATTTTAATATTCCCTTGGGTTAATCCCTCAAGCTTATCCCCTTTTCCTAGTCTCTCATCCCCCCTCCTTTACCCAACCTAGTGGAGCTTAGTCCCCCATAGTATTGCTTCATGGTAGGTCTACACGCTGCGAATTTGTTTATATTAATAATATGAATATTTACATGTACAAAACATGCTCCTGACCTTTAACATCTAGGCTCTCCGACCTAATAAACCCATAAGCCTACCAACTTATAAATACTTGGATCACCAGCCTACAAAACATGTTTCATTCATAATTTCAACTGGGGCTCCGCCTTGGGATATTACAATCCCCTCCCCTTATTTTTTCACTGTCCTCAGTGCAACTCATTTACACAACATCAACAAGATTTTCAAAATCTTCAAAAAGATGAGTGTATTCTACTCGCATAGCATCTTTGTTTTCCCATGTTGCATCCTCAGCACCGTACTAAGTCCATTGGACCTTTACAATCCCTATGGATCGATTCCAAACCTGCTTGCTTTTCTAATCCACAATGCACACCGGATGCAACTGAAAGGCATTTTCTTGCTCCACCTGAATCACATTCCCATCAATAACATGATTAGCATCAGGTGCATATTTCTTAAGTAATGAGACATGAAACACATTATGTATAGACATAGATGCAGGAAATGCACGCATATAAGCTACTGGACCAATCCTCTCTAGGATTTCAAACGATCCACAATATCTAGCTTCCAACTTGGAACAGTTTCCCAGCTTCAGGGAACTTCTGTTTGGCTTTCACCTTCAAGAAAATATGATCACCCACCTTAAAATCCCTATGGGTTTTGCCTTTGTCAAAATAGGTTTTCTGCCTGTCTTGGGCAACCTTCAAATTCTGTTTTATCTTTAACAATTTCTCTTTAATTTCCCTGAGCAACTCTGGTCCAACCACTTCCATATCAACTGGGTTGTCCCAACTTACTGGAGTGTTGCACTTTCTTCCATAAATTTCTTCAAAGAGGATCATCTTCAATGATGCTTGATACTCATTGTTGTAGGAAAATTCTACCAAGTGTAGATAATATTCCCATTTAGATGGCTTGTCCATCACATACATCCTTAACATATCTTCTATCACTTGATTTACTCTTTCTGTTTGTCCATCAGTCTGAGGATGATAGGCCATGCTTAAGTTCAGGTTCATTTTAAACCCCTTGAATAATCCTCTCCAAAAATTTGAGGTAAATTTTGGCTCTCTGTCAGACACAATTGTCTTGGGAATACCTTGCAATCGTGCTACTTCCATCATATAAATATCAACAACATTGGTTTCCTTGTTAGTAACCATCATAGGGATGAAATGGGCAGCTTTAGTAAGCTTGTCGCTGGCACAGGGGCAAACCCAAGGTTAAATGCTTACAACAACTCACCAATAAAACCCTAACTATCGGGCCTTTCGGCAACACCTACGAAGCAGATGAAGTCTCATCTGAGGTAGAGGCAGGGGTGGTTGTAGGACCTAGGTGTCTGCAACCTTAGCTGGGATACAGTTATTTGATTGTAACACCTTACAAAGCACTTAACAGTTATAGTTCATTAATATTCATCCTTAGTTTATAGTGCAGCTAAACCCTAATAACAGATCAACTCATTATTCACACAGATATAGTATATTCAATCACTAAGCACATCCACATAGACCATATCTAGTATTCAATCACATTATTCAACAGTAAGCTATCATATTGGATTCTTCTAAGCATATATCGGTGCACTAAGAATTTAACCACATAAATAAGAGAACAACCATAAAGCACAAAGCAACCACAAAATAGGATATACGTGGTTCACCCCCACCCTGGGGCTACATCCACCAACTCTTCTTCTCTTTATTGCTTTCTGTCAATATTCTACATGCACAAAGCCTTGAGATCTTACTCCGCAAAGGACAGGATATATGTGCACACTCTGCTAGATCCTCCTTCCCTGAGTTACAACACAAAGCCTCTTCACAGTCTCTTACAATCACTTGTACTTAGCTCTGCAAGTTCTCAACATAGCATGCACAAAGCACTTACAAGTTGCACTTAGTAGAGTGTCTATCTTGTCTTCGATCATATAGATTGAACTACTTCCTACATCACCTAACTTTCTATTTATACATTACAAAAAAGGCCTAAACATGGGTAAACCCATGGGTCGACATCCCCTTACCTGTTACATAAGCCCAAAACCCCAAAATCCCTAAAAAGGGACCGAGATTATGCGATCTCCGCTTCGACTTGCGCTCAACCTTTGATAGCCTGTCAAAGTCCCAAAAATAGGTCAAACATGACCAAGGATCCTCAAAACTTTTTCAAGGGCCAATAAGCCCCCAACACTCACCTGCGACTCGCCCTGAGTCACTCTAGTCTGGGTAGCTCTGCTTCAAAATCCTCGAGGTTGGCTCAAGCTGCTTCGACTTGTTGCTGTGCCAAGGCCTCCTTCTCGGTGAACTCTTGGATAACTGCTTCGTTGAAAGGTCCCTCTAAGCATTTTTCGGCTGCAGTGACGACTTTCTCTAGTTTTTCTCCTCGGCCTTCAATTTCTGCGAACATTTGGCAAGCTTCATCCTGAATTGGTTGGAGCCTCTAAGTCACTTCCATGACTTTGGTCTGAATGGTGTGGACCTGCTATTGAGCAGTGCGCTGTTCTTGGGATCGCTTCATCTTATCGATTTCTGACAGGGGCTTCAGCTGTGCCTATACTGTTTCTTCTTGCTTCTTTGCCTCCTGGAGCTATGACTTCAGTGCCTTCAATTCAGGATCCTCATTGAGTCACTCATAAGTCTGGGCATTGCAACCACTTAGATATTTTCATTCCATGGCGAGGGTCTTGATTCTCTCAACTATGCTTCAAGTAGTTGCTTCCCTCTGGTCTCGCACATCCTGTGGAATGCTGGGCACTGTTCAGAGCTCTAAGTCTTCTATTCTTTGTTGAAACTGCTGGATATATTCCACGAGTTGTGCTACTTGATGTTCTACTGGTTCTTTTGCTTTTTACTCTAAGCCTGTCAAAGAGAGAAGTGATCTATTGACTGCTTCTTTGACTCCAAGTTGCTCTGTGAGAAACTTCTCTTTCTCTTGCTGGATCTGTGCTTTCTCCTCTTCATACTTTGTTTGGAGAGCAACCTTCTCCTGCTGCGCAACTCGACGTTTCTCTATGACTACTTCTTGAACTTGCTTTAGGGCCTCTATGGTCTATTCTGTTTCTTCCTGTGCATGACGAAGGCGAGCTTTGGTCGCATCCGTTAGTCTGTGGAGTTGGGTAGGCTCATCTCCCAACTCTGGTGCTTCCGATGGTGGGGTCGCAATGGATATTGCACGGCTCGAGTGAAGGGCCTGTTGTACCCCTCTGAGTTCAACCTCGATTCTGTCGTAAATCTCCTCCTTCTTGGCTTCATGTTTCTGCAAGACGTCCTGCGAGGAATCTGCTACAGTTGTGATGATGAAGTCGAAGTCATATACTGTGAGTAGAGTCTACATCTTAGTCAAGGTGGCTCTGGATTTCTTTCAGGAAGTGGGTTTCATGGGAGAAACCTTCCTTTTCTTAGAGGGATCAGTCTCATCTAGAGGATCCCTAGGCGACGTTACTTCGCCTTGCTTCTGTGGATCTTCTTTTATATTGGTCTCTTCTTGATCTACTTTGTCATCACTTCCTCGACCAGGTGACTCTACAACAATTTCTTCTAATGCACTGCTTAGATTTTGTACCTCTTCAGTCTTCTTCCTTTTTCTAGGTCTAGGAGTATCCTTTTCTTCATGAGTGGTCTCCAAGCTGCCAATTAGTTCAAGGTCAGAAATTTTTGTGGGGTTAGTAGGGATGAGGAGCTCTGCAGACCATTCGTTGGTTATCTCTTCAAGGTCCTCCTCTGTGAGCTTGTAGTATGATTGAAGCTCTTCTTTATGCTCATCTGCGTGCGCGGTGATATAAATGAAGTGCGATCTGCACGAAACTTCATGAGGGGTCTGTACCAGTGCAGGGTGTTTGGAGTCATGTAAGGGACATCTCTAATAGCCCTCTTCAGTTGGAGATAGTATGTATGAAAGACTACATTCGACTGCCACTATTTTCCCATATCGCTCGAGTACCAGAGTGTGGCGAACTTCACAGCGAGCAGCTTGAATGACTCAATGTCCGGGAAGGTCGCACCTTCCAGCATCTCCCAAGCAGTAAATGCTATGAGGATCAGGATCCAGCTAAAGTGGAACTCATAGCTCTGATCCTGAGCTTCATGACTGTCCAATTCCAGCTATTTGACCAAGTACTTCGCCCAATTCATCTGGAGTCCTTCTACACATTTCTCGGCGAGGTCAACAACGAATCCTGTGATCCGTGTAGGTCTGTTCTTCCTCACTAGCTTTCCTGCGATCAACTGGAAGGCCAGGTGCACTGCGCCATTCTATATGGAAACTACCTTGTAGCCTTGCATCCCCTTTTCTACATCGCCATATGTGTCTTTGATCTTCTATGCCAATGCGTGATCTGTAGCCTTCCCTTGGTAGAAGTCCTATGGGTTGGGTCCCTGCATGCTCAATCCGACGATCCTATGGATCAATGTTGGATCGAATGTGATGCGTCGGTCTAGCCATAAGTAGCTACCATGGTAACATGAGAGTAGGAGCTTAACACATACATTAACCTCCCGGTGCCTTTCAAAGTGTGGAATCTTCATCACATTCAAGAGGGTGGATTGCGTGAGGTTCATAGTCCATGTCTGGGGGATTATTTTCGAATTCTTCCCCTTCATCCTAGAAAAATACTTGTAGGGAGAAAGCATGCTGTAGTTCTTGTGCTCCCCTAGATTGAAGTCACTGAACTTCAATGTCACGATCTTATCCTGCTGCGTTCTTACTGCATGTATCCCCTTCGGGAGGTACGCAATAACCAGGGTGTAATCAAAGTCCCTCAGAACACTGTCATGACTCACCGTGCCAGCCAAGGGCGGGATGTAGTCTAGTAGGATAGTTGGGATTAACTTCACGTTTTCCAAGTCATATCGGTGCTTGGTTCTCTTTTCTGCTGCCGGCCAGGATGGTCTGGATCTGCGAGCACTCGACGGGGAGGCTTGCACTCCTCTCATCGATGAAGCTTGAGCTTCAACGGACATCACCTTCTCAGCCATAAGGTCGATTAGAACTTATTCAATGAATTTCTCTGTGGCGCTGAGCTCATTCGACATACACGCTCAAGATCATATAACTTAGGTCAATAATTGAGTGCACAATGCAATAGAACAGGTGTCAATCTCAGTAAACAACACGGTAGCAATGAGTTCTCTTTGATACAATTTGAAAAAGTGTTCTCGGTGCAACAG
Organism: Picea engelmannii; assembly: GCA_009831015.1. Taxonomy (NCBI): domain Eukaryota; kingdom Viridiplantae; phylum Streptophyta; class Pinopsida; order Pinales; family Pinaceae; genus Picea; species Picea engelmannii. Next base: position 112,650 of record ML813737.1, read on the forward strand.
TTGATGGAATAAGTAGACATCGATGTAACAGATTTCTCCAACAGACAAGAGGCCTTCATCAATGTAGTTTTGTCTGTTATGGCGCGGTCCCAACGATCTGATGGAGAGATTTCTGGCCATAACTACTGTTCTAACAGTTCAGGGCGTCAGGATAATGGTTATAATTCTTTGAACGGCTATATCAATTCGCCATGGCGAAGTGCCATGTTGCACTGTTCTGGTATCCTGACAAAGTTCCAATTTTGCAAACCTTCTTTCTGCGAAGTTCCCTCTGGAATCTTCTGCAACTTTTCTATGTTTGCTCTCTTCTTACTGAGCTTTCTATCCTTATTCCCTGTGATCTTCATCTCGATATTCATCTTTCCATTTGGATTCTTATCTCCTTTTGGCATAGTAACTTTGTGCTGTTAATATTCTTTCATAGGGTTCAAGGTCAATACTTCTTCTCTATCTGGGGTAGGTGCTTCAGGCTTTTGTGAGTCTTCTTGTGTTCTTTCAACTTCGATATCCAAGTTTCTGGTTCTGAACAACTTCGATCTGTTCTTCTGTTCTTCAATCAAGTGTGCTATCCTCCTAGTTATGAAATCTTTTAATTCTTGCTTCTTCTGTTCCAATAATTCCTCTTCTTTTCTTCTGGCCCGATCCTTTTCAATCCAAGTTTTTCCTAGTAATATAGCACATGGGGCGCTGTTCTCAATAAATTTAACAACCTCAAAATATTCCTCTGTCGAATTTCCATGAGCACTCATAGATATCTGGGCGAGTCTTCCACATAGGGTTATCAACTTTCCTCTAAATAATCATATTCCTCCCAATGAAGGACTCATAACAGGCTTTCCTAAAATTTCCCAAGTTCTTTCTGTCATGATATTCACCTATGTTTCCTCATCTAGAACAAAATCAATGTCGAAGTCTCCTATTCTTATTTCTATGCATTTTTTTTCTTTGAAGATCTCTGATAAGTTGATATTTCTGTGATCTTTTAGGGTTTATTTCATTTGTAGCAAGACATTATCTGCTTTTTTTGGGGGTTCTATCATGGTCTCAGTTTCTTGACGTTCCTCAGGGTTCTCTTGTCCAAGATTCATTCTTTCAAGCTTAGCAATCAGTCTAGGGAAATCCAAAACTTCATGATCCATAGCTTTGCAACAAAGACAACTAGGTCTTCTACCAGGGCATTCCTTAGCAAGATGTCTCGGTCATCTGCAACTGTAACAAAGGGTTAATCCTCGCTTTCTTTTGAATGATCCCTAGCCTTTCTTGTACTGCGCACTAGGATCATAGTAGCCAACATGCAAAAAATTCTTTCTAGGATCCTGCATCCATATTTTAGTCCAAACATTCTTTCTATGCATAGGAATAACATATCTTTCACTATTCTTATCAGATCTACTCATATCAAATATTCTTTCTTCTAGTTGTGCTCTAGTTTTCAAGCTAGGACAAAAGTTATCAAAAATACCTAGATCCATACTTTTGAAACAAAAATTTCCACTTATCTTATCTTTTTCAATAAAATTTTTTCACTGTTCTTACCTTTAACAAAGCACAAAGCTTTAAGATCTTACCTCTTTTCTTCAGATCTGATTTTTCTTCTTATCACAGAGCTTCACAAGTCAAGTAGAATATTGCGCACTAGGGCAACAAATCTACACACATAGATTTCTCTTTTCTGTAGTTCCCAGTAATCACCGTTTTAGGTCTTGACAACAGAACCATTTATTGGCACAGGGGCAGACCCAAGGTTCAACGCTCACAACAACGCACCAACAAAACCCTAACTACTGGCCCTTTCGACAACACCTGTGAAGCAGATGAGGTCTCACTCGAGGTAGAGGCAGGGGTGGTTGTAGGACCCAGGTGTCTGCAACCTTATCTGGGACACCGATCTGTGATTGTAACACCTTACAAAGAAATTAACAGTTATAGGTCATTAATATTCAGCCTTAGTTTACAACACAACTAAACCCTAATAACAGATCAACATAATATTCACACAGATCTAGTATATTCAATCACTAAGCACATCCACATAGACCATATCTAATATTTAAACACATTATTCAACACTAAGATATCATATTGGATTCTTCTAAGCATATATCAGTGCACTAATCATTTAACCACATAAATAAGAGAACAACCATAAAGCACAAAGCAACCACAACACATGATATACTTGGTTCACCCCCACCCTGGGGCTATGTCCACCAACTCTTCTTCTCTTTATTTCCTTCTATCAATATTCTACATGCACAGAGCCTTGAGATATTACTCCGTAGAGGACAAGAGATTTGCGTGCACTCCGCTAGATCCTCCTTCCCTGAGTTACAACACAAATCCTCTTCACAATCTCTTACAATCACTTGCACTTAGCTCTACAACTTCTCAACATAGCATGCACAAAGAACTTACAAGTTTCACTTAGCAGAGTGTCTAGCCTGTCTTCGATCACATAGATCAAACTACTTCCTACATCGCATTGATTTCTATTTATACATTACAAAAAGGGCCTAAACATGGGTAAACCCATGGGCCGACATCCCCATACCTGTTACATAAGCCCAAAACCCAAAAATCCCTAAAAAGGGGTCGAGATTCCGGGATCTCTGCTTCAACTTGCGCTCCACCTTCGACAACCTATCGAAGTCCCAAAAATAGGTCAAACATGACCAAGGATACTAAAAAATTGATCAAGGGCCAACACTTGTCCACTACCACCATGATTGCATCATGCTGTCTGCTTGTTCTAGGCAATCCTGTGATGAAATCCATTGTCACCACTTCCCACTTCCACTGAGGAATGGGTAATGGTTGCAACTTAGTGTTGACCCTTTGACACTCCATACATTTGGCGATGTATTCTACAATTTCTTTCTTCATGCCTGGCCAATAATATTGGATCTTGACTGCTGAAACTGTTTTCTGATATCCTAGGTGTCTCGCATAAGGTATATTGTGCATTTCTTTTAAGATCATACTCCTCAATTCGTGAGAATTGGGTACATAAATTCTGTTCCTGTACATGAGTATTCCATCAATTCCCAATTCATAATTTTCAACTTTTTGCAGCATTTTACCTTGCTGCAATTTTGTTACCAATTCCATGTACTGCAAATCAACTTTTGAAGTCTCAGAAATTCTGCCTTTAAGATCCGTCTGATGCATGCTAATGGCTGTAGCATGCAATTCATACACTCTCCTATTGAGTGCATCAACCACCTTGTTCTCCTTTCCTTTGATGTGCTTGACATCAAAGTCATACTAACAGAGGAATTCCAACCATCTACTCTACCTAGCATTCAAAGTAGGCTAATCAAACCTAACCATGGGTGAATCCCTACATGCCATTGCAAAAGAATAAACACATAAATATGATAGCTGAAACATAGCATCTAGAAATGGATGAATTCTGGAACAAAGAATAAAAAACACACAACAAGCATATTCTATGGTGAAAGGAGCACCAAACAAAGATGAATTCCAGTCACACTGCTCTTAGAAAATTGTTGTAAGATAAACAAATAAAACTGAGAAAAGACATATTGAACATAAGTGTCGTGATGAATCTAAGGACATAAATAGACTTACTGTATTAATCTCACAAAAAAATAAACATGGAATTCATACATTTGCAGGGGTTTCGCTTCCCCCAAAATTTTGCAGGGCCCAAACAACTTTTCACACAGGTCGAACCCCTGTTCTATTTCAAACTGCTCAATAAATAGGAAAATTACAATCATTGTTGTCTCTCACATTTAGGAGTCAAAACCTATCTTCATACTAAAAAATAAACAAATTTGGAAATTGTTGCCTAATATCTCGAATTTTGAAGATTACTTTAATTCGATCATTTGGTCACTCTGAAACTGCCACCTTGATATCTGGAATTTGATTGCTACATGTTCACTAATAATCTGGAAAGTGCTTTGACCTGGTGATTTTTCTCCTGGAAATCATAAATTGATCTGCCACCTCTTCTTTGAAATATAGATTCTTGCCAACTGTCCATTGCTGGTTTGATGTCCAAGATGCGCTCCTGCAAATATGTAAATGCAAATTTTTTGTTTGCCACTTTGCCCGGTCAATTTGAATTATTCGCCTCCCGAAATTCTGAAAAAATAGGGTCTAAGGAGGTATTCTATTATCCCACTCTGAGATAGCTGTGTAAAATATGGGGGAGGTTTTTGTATATCATCTTGTTTTGAGAAAAAACCTCTCTCAGGTTTTTGAAATTCATTTCCAGCTGTCCGAGATTTGGGTTTGAAATAGATGTCTCAAACAAGAAAATCCTAAATCCCGAAAAAATGGCTCAAAGATGCTTTTGATTCTGCAAATCCATGGCACCTGTGAAAAATATGAGAGAGGTTATTGTTATTTGTCTCGTGCCAAGAAAAAACCTCTTTCAGTTTTCAAAATGAACCTTGGTTTGCCTGGAATCCACCTTGGAAAACGACTGGTAAAAAACATTTTAGGGAGTGGTTT
>ML813737.1:121972-138394 GCA_009831015.1 Picea engelmannii
AGTAATATGCAGTTTGTTTTTCCTTGTGAATGTTTCCTATCTTTGTTGATCATGATGTTTTTGCTTCTGTTTTGAAAGGATGATTATAGGTAAATAATTAATCTTTGATGCTCTTTATCTCACATTCAACTTTCTATCTTAATATTCTGATATTGTAACATAACTCATCCATTGTTTGGTGCTCTATTATAATTGATGTGTTATTTTCTCCTCACCACCATACTAACATTCCTATAATGATTGACAGATTGCTAGCTACCTAGCTTATGAAGTACATTTGTTCATATCAACCGGTTTTGAAAGTTTTGATTTGACCTATCTTTATTATGACTCCATGCCCAATGGGTGTTTCACTCAATCCTACCACCACATCATAAAATTTCTATATTTACCTAAAAATTTGGCCATTGTACTATAATTTAAGTGAGAGACCCCTCTCTGGTTGGAGAGGCCAGTTTCCATCCCAAAGTGGTTTGAAAAATTTACTTCTATGTTTTACTTTCACAATGAAGGAAAATTACAGAGTAATAATAGTTTCCACCTTCACCAACAACACCTTATTGTCTTCAATCACGTCTCTCAAAAAGTGATACTAAACATCAATGTGCTTTGTCTTAGAATAATAATCCAGGTCCTTTTCCAGAACGATTGCATTCTTACTGTCACAATCTAACCTTATAACTTTTTGTAGTGACCCCAAACCTAAACACAACCTTTGTAACCATACAAATTCCTTAATTTCATGAGTATCTGCGATGTATTCATGCTTTATAGTTGAGAGTGCCACTACAGATTGTCTCTTGCTCATCCAATTTATTTCTCCTCCAAATAGGTTAAAAATAACCACTTGTAGATCTTCTGTGATCCATATCTCCATCTCAATTTGTGTCAAAAAATCCATGTATGTCTAACACTATGTCTGCACTAGGTATTCCTTGGAATAAAATTCCATAATTTGTAGTGCCATGCAAATACTTGAAAACCCTCTTTACAGTTTTCCAACGGTCCTTCCTTGGTTTTGACATATACCTTCTTAAAAATCCTATTGAATGTGCAATGTCCGGTATAGTACATACCATTGCATACATGAAACTACCAACAACACTAGCATAAGGAACATGAGACATGCCCTCTTCCTCTTCCTGTGTCTTGGGACAATGATATTCAGATAACTTAATGCCTAGAGGAATAGGGACCTTGACCAGTTTACATTCCTGCATATTAAACCTCTACAATATTGTCTCAACATATTTCCTTTGATTCAACTAGAGTTTCCTATTTTCTTGATATATTTTAATTTCCATGCCAAAAATAAAATTTGTAGCACCAATATATTTCATTTCAAATTTAGAAGACAACTAATTTTTTACCTCCTTGATGATTTCCTTGTTGCTTCCAATCAATAACATATTATCAACATACAGAACCACATAAATAAAATGGTCACCCACTAATTTAAAACACATACAATGATCATCTTTTCTCCTTGTGAAACCAAGTACCAAACTATAAGTATCAAAATTTTGATACCACATCCTTGGATATTTCTTTATCCCAAACAGGGAATTTTTTCAGCGTGCAAACTAGCTCTTTCTTTCCCTTCACTACAAAACCTTCTAGTTGTTTCATGTAGATTTCTTCTCCAAGATCCCCATGTAGGAATGTTTCCTTTACATCCATATGTCCTACTTCAAGATAAAAAGTAGAAGAAAAAGAAAAAAAAGAAATCTAATCAAAGTGAATTTAACAACAAGAGAAAAAATGTCACCAAAATCAATTCCCTCTACCTAGGAATATTCCTTTTCTACTAGGCAAGATTTATACTTCTCCACTTTACCTATTCATTCAACTTCTTCTTAAAAACCCATTTGCTACCAATGGGTTTTCTTCTAGTAGACAACTCAAGTATATCTCAAGCCTCATTCTTATCCAAGGTTTCCATTTCTTGAACCATGGCCTTCTTCTAGAGTTTACCATCCTCTGAATCCACTACCTCCCTAATAGTTCTAGTTTCATCATCAGTAATAGATAAATAAAAATAGAGTCAAAATTAGGTGTATTATACCTTTCTTGTTTCCTTCTTTCCCAAACTAATCTCCTCAATACTAGAGTATGAGGTTCTTCTTCTTCTTTCGATTCATGTTCTTCTATTGAGTAATACTCTTAACCCTCCAACTCAAAATATATTGTCTTTGGTTCTTTTTCCTTTGGAAGGAATTCCTATTTGGGAACATCTTTAACCTCTCTAAAGACAACATCCTTGTGACGTCTTGGGCCACCAACATGTTGGGAAACATCACTCCGTAAACATACTTTTCTCTTTGATACCAATTTGTAATGTCCCCAACCACCACCAGGCTGGGCATTGCTACCTCAGAAAACTAACATGCTCAAGCAAACAAACACACACACACACACACACACACACACACACACACACACACACACACCCACATATATTTAATGCAATTTCAACCAGACATAAACATTCTGTACATACACATATTCTTGTGAAAGCGACAATAACACATACCAATATTTAACAAATGATTTATGTTCTTCTATCACACAACATAATGCAGAAATAACAGTAAAAGCATACATACAGTAATCATAGACACAACCATAAATATAACAACATATATAAATACACAACATGTAACCACACTTGGAAATGGTACTTATATTTTAATTGAAGTACACCAACTGCGTGTAGACCTTCCACGAACCTCCCAGACTTAGACCACATTGCTCATCACTCTCAGTAGTGGGTCACCCCCGAGCTGGGACTAAACTCCACTGGGCAAGGGATTCCTAGGATAGGCAGGGACAACTGGAAGTTACACAGTACAACATGAAGGATTTCCTCCAAGGAGCCACTTACACCCACCGCTCTCATACTCTCATTCCCCACATGCCTATTCCACCCCAGGAGTGTACACCTTCATTGTCACACAGTCCATCGACTGCTCCACCTCCCTTGCAGGGCTTCAACAATAGGTCAGACGAAATTCTTAGAGCTTTGTAGTTGCTACTAGAATCCCTCCAGGAGAACTCACTTCTTCAGCACACTCTCTCACCTGGAGAGAGTTTCTCACAGGACTGACATCCTACTTCTTCTATCCACACTCTCTCACCTAGGAGAGTTACCCACAGGCCTGAAAACCTGCCTCTTCAAACCATCTCTTAAGTCAACTAGGTAACCACAATAGAAAACACTGGTAAGGAAAGGGACGAATCAACAATTTACACAGGTTCACGAAGGTAAAGGGTTCAACAATGACAAAATTGGCCGACTGCGTGCCTGCTTAGTGCGTGAGTGAATCGGGGAAACAAATGGCTTGCCTGGTCCTAATGCTGAGAGTGAACTCCTCAAGAAAGATGGCCATAATGGTTCGTGAACCCCCAACAACGGTGGAAATTCTCACATAAATCTGCATGCGTCCTAGGTGACACTTGGCTCTCCAAGAGCATGTTCCTCTCCACTTAGAACCCATTCCTCCTCCCAAAGGAACTTAAGATAACTAGGTTTATATCCCCAAACTTTAGTAATCTAAGGAAATGCATTATAATATTCCCTTGGGTTAAGCGCTCAAGCTTATCCCCTTTTCCTAGTCTCTCAGCCCCCCTCCCTTACCCAACCTAGTGGAGATTAGTCCCCCATAGTCTTTCTTCATGGTAGGTCTACACACATCGATGCTGTTTATATTAATAATATGAATATTTACATGTACAAAACAGGCTCCTGGCGTTTAACATATAGGCTCTTCGTCCTAATAAACCCATAAGCCTACCAACTTATAAGTACTTGGCTCATTAGCCTACAAAACATGTTACATTCATAATTACAACTGGAGCTTGGCCATGAGATATTACAATCTCCTCCCCTTATTTTTGCACTGTCCTTAGTGCAACTTATTTACACAACATCAAGAAGATTTTCAAAATATTAAAAAAGATGAGGGTATTTTTCCTGCATAGCGTCTTCGTTCTCCCATGTTGCGTCCTCAGGACCGTACCAGTTCCACTAAACCTTTACAATCCCTATGGCTCGATTCCGGACCTGCTTGCTTTTTTGGTCCACTATGCGCACCTGATGCACCTGAACATTAAGCTAACATATAAGCTAGGAAATGATAGCATATAAGCTACGGGACCAATCCTCTCTAGGATTTCAAATGACCCACAATATCTGGCTTCCAATTTGGAACAATTTTCCAGCTTCAGGGAACTTCTGTTTGGCTTTCACCTTCAAGAAAAAATGATCACCCACTTTAAAATCCCTGTGGGTTCATCCTTTGTCAGAATAGATTTTCTGCTTGTCTTGGGCAGCCTTCAAATTCTATTTTATCTTTAACAATTGATCTTCCATTTCCTTGAGCAACTCTGGTCCAACCACTTTCCTATCAGCTGGGTTGTCCCAACTTATTGGGGTGTTGCACTTTCTCCCAAAAAGTGCTTCAAACATGATCATTTTCAGTGATGCTTGATACCCATTGTTGTAGGAAAATTCTACCAAGTGTAGATAATATTCCCATTTAGATGGCTTGTCCATCACATACATCCTTAGCATATCTTCTATCAGTTGATTTACTCTTTTTGTTTGTACATCAAACTCAGGATGATAGGCTGTGCTGAAGTTCAGGTTCGTTTCAAACCCCTTGAATAATCCTCGCCAAAAAGTTGAGGTAAATTTTGGCTCTCTGTCAGACACAATTGTTTTGGGAATACCCTGCAATCGTGCTACTTCTCTTATATAAATATCAACAAAATTGGTTTCCTTGTGAGTAACCATCATAGGGATGAAATGGGCAACTTTAGTAATCTTGTTCACTACCACCATGATTGCATCATGCTGCTTGCTTGTTCTGGGAAATCCTTTGATGGAATCCATTGACACCACTTCCCACTTCCACTAAGGAATGGGTAATGGATGTTGTAACCCAGTTGGGTGTCTATGCTCAGCCTTGACCCTTTGACACTCCATACATCTGGCAATGTATTCTGCAATTTTGTTTTTCATGCCTGGCCAATAATATTGGATCTTGACTGCTGAAACTGTTTTCTGATATCCTGGGTGTCCCGCATAAAGTACATTGTGCATTTCTTTAAATATCATACTCCTCAATTCGTGAGAACTTGGTACATAAATTCTGTTCCCGTACAAGAGTATTCCATCAATTCCCAATTCATAATTTTCAACTTTTTGCTGCATTTTACCTTGCTTTAATTTTGTTACCAATTCCATGTACTGCAAATCAACTTTTGCAGTCTTAGAAATTCTTCCTTTAAGATCCATCTGATGCATGCTAATGGCTATAGCATGCAATTCATGCACTTTCCTGCTGAGTGCATCAACCACTTTGTTCTCCTTTCCTTTGATGTGTTTGATATCAAAGTCATACTCACAGAGGAATTTAGGCCATCTACTCTGCCTAGAATTCAAAGTAGGCCGATCAAACAAATACTTCAGACCATTATGGTTTGTCCTCAACTCAAACCTCTTTCCCATGAGGTAGTGCCTCCACTTCTTCAAAGCATGCACTATGGCTTCCAACTCCAAATAGTGATTGGCGTAGATCCTTTTATACTCTTTTAATTTCTTGTATTCAAAAGATATCACAAACCCATTCTGACTGAGGACTCCACCAATCCTTCTTTGCATGCCTTTGTGCAAACGAAAAAATATTCATTCGGATCTGCAATATTCAGAATTGGAGCATTGGTTAACAATAGCTTCAATTGTTGGAAGCTCTTTTCACATTCTTCTGTCCATTGAAACTTCTTCCCCTTCCTTTGCAAGGAAGTGACTGGGTGGGCAATCCTTGAGAATCTTGCAATGAATCTCCTGTAGTAGCCAGCTAGACCCATGAAGGATCTGGCTTCTGCAACATTCTTAGGTGTTGTCCACCCTTTAATGGCCTCAATATTTTCAGGGTCCACTAATATCCCTTCTTTAGATATGATATGCCCCAAATAGTGAGTTATGTTTTGATAAAATGAGCACTTGCTCAATTAGGCATACAACTGATGCTCTCTTAGCACTTGCAACACCATCCTTAAATGATGCTCATTCTCTTCTTCCGACTTGGAATATACAAGGATGTCATCCAAAAATAAAATGACAAACTTGTCTAAATATTCTCGAAAAACACCATTCATTAGGCACATGAAAACAACTGGCACATTTGATAACCCAAATGGCACCAGTGTGAACTCATAAACACCATACCTTGTCCTGAAGCGATCTTGCTGATGTCTTCATCTTTAATCTTTACCTCAGGGTATCCTAACCTGCGATCTATATTTGAAAATATCCTAGCAGCCTTCAACTGATCGAAGAGATCATCAATCCTTGGTAGAGGATACTTGTTCTTTATAGTCACTTTGTTCAACTGTCTGAAATCGATGCACAATCTTAATGTCCCATCTTTCTTCTTCATGAACAAGACTGGGGAACCCCAAGGTGACACACTTGGGCGTATATACCCCTTCTTCAGAAGATCTTCAAGCTGCATTTGCAACTCCTTCAACTCTGGTGTACTCATTCTGTAAGGAGTCTTTGATACTGGAGCTTCTCCATGCATCAAATTTATAGAGAAATCAATATCTCTCTTTAGGGGTAGTCCTGGTACCTCCTTGAACACATCTTCAAAATCTTCCAGGACTGGATGATACTCCAGATTTGGCATCTTATCCTTAGATGCTTCCTTCATATGTGATGCAAATATTTGACAACCCTTCCTGTAACACTTCTTTAGCTGCATTGCTGAGATTTATCGGATAGTAACTGCCCTGGGAATTCCTTGGTCTGCTCTTCGATTTACTTCCTCATATAGGAAAGTGAATGCCTTTTTATGACAATCTAATATGTCATGGTGTTGGTCCAACCAATCCATACCAATTAGGAAATCATATGATCCCAAAGACAATATTTTCAAATCTGCCTTGGTACTTAATCCATTCATGCCCACTAGACATGATTTAACCAACTCAACAAACTTTCTCTTGGCTCCTGTAGCCAGCTACCCCAACCAAGATTTCCCATTCTTTCTTCTTGGTAATTGAAATATTTCCACTACCTTAGGATCTATATAGCTATGACTAGCCCCTGAGTCTATTAAAATAGTAAAGGCATGGTTATTGATCATACCTTCAACTTCAATCATGTGTGATCGAAAATCAACTTGCTTGTTGTCTAGGGCTGCATAGATTCTTGGTACTCTTCTGCCCATGTCCTCCACTGTTTCTGCTTGTTGAACATTGTGAACAACTCTCACCTTGTCCTTTCTGTGAGGGCAATCTCTATACTTGTGGTATTCTTTACAACCCCAACATTATATAGGTTTTTTTCTTGGCCTTTTCCCACCTACTTCAACGATCATGGGCTCTCTCAAAACTGGCTGTCCTTGAGGACTATTTTTGAAAAATGGTGGCTTGTTCCCCTTCTATCTCTGCTCCCTCTTAAACTTCGTCTTGTCTTCCTAAGATTTTTGGAAAGTAAGCTTTCCTTTTTGTTGACCATATAAGAATTTTTCTCTCCTTATAGTTTCTTCCAGAGTCTTGGGATCATCATATTGGATTTTATCATAGATGAAAGATGACAGTTGATCTAAGAATGAAGGTACTACTGATAAATCGCAAGTTAGTTTAATGTATTTTAGGCATCGGATCGTTAAGAATGAGAAATACATAAATATTATTATCTGGTTGCGAAATATCAAATGTGACTTTTACTTGATGCTTATTAATGAATAAAGAGATCATCCATTAATATCCATGCTACAAATGAAGAGAATAGAACAACAAAACAAAAAGAGAAATAGAGACAAGAAGTTGATAACGGAGTTCACCAGTCATTGGCTACGTCTCTGGGCCCGCTTCCAAGTGGAGGACCTCTTTATTACTCTTTAAAATGCTCAAAGTTCTCCTACATAGGATTTTTGCTGTTACATAATGTGCTTCAGATCTGCTTTGCAAGACCTCCTTGCTCAGATTCAAGCATGCTCCATCAAATTCCTCTCAAAAACATGGCAAAAATGCCCCTCAAAACATGAGAAAAGGCCAAAATTTACAAACTGCCCCTTCAAAACGCTGCATCAAAAAGTCTCCCCAAGGCTTCAAAAATCCTGGTTTATATAGGTTTTTAAGGCTCAAATGAGGAATCCCAACTTCCCTCAAGATCTGGCCTCTTTTTGGGATCAAATCCCCCTTCAAATGGCCTCAAAATCCTCAAAAAACCAATTTCTCGGCATAATATCAGTCAAAATCCCCAAAAACTATACAAAAAACCCACTTTTCCAAAAATTACACAGAGTATCCCCCTTGGGCTATGCTCGCGCCCCCTATAACTGGTCATATGAACCCATATGGCCAAGCACCAACCCTTTGGGTTGCGCGTTGGCCCTCTAGTTGCGCTAACTCTTGGTTCTATGGCTCATTGCATGGGATCATGGTCCTATCCATGCGTTGGTGGTTAGGTGAGGTGCCCACACCCTTTTTGGTGGTCACACATTGCAATATAACCATGGGCCAGGGCTTAGCCCCAACCCCCCTTTTCGCCACCATATAATATATGCAAATTTAAATAAATTTAAACTTGTTTCATTTAATAAGTAACATGTGTGGTGCATTAGTGTTGGGTAATTTCTCAAAGCGTGGGCTTGGTGGGTGTTCATGGGTTCAAAACCCATGGACCCCCAAACATATTTTAAAACTTTCCATACATGTTCTGACTGGGTGCCACGTGTGTGCCCATGCCTGGGCCACATGGCACCACCACGTTTTCTCCAATATTGACAAGTGTCACTTTTCCATTGGTCCAAGTCTGCATAATATGCCCAGTCAAATGTCGCCACTTGTCTCTACCACGTCAACATCATGCGATAACTTTGGTGATGTCATGCTGACGTCAACATTGAATTTTTGCCAGTTGACTCTTTGACTTTTTAGCTGTTTGAGAAAATGGTCAGAGTGCGATAACTCTCGCACACGACGTCCGTTTGAGAAAGTAAATATACTGTCAGAATCAGCGCGACGAGCTGGTCGCAATGGAATTGGTTTCATTCAAGTATGAGAACTTTGATTTTTGAGCATTTTCTGAGCCTGGGGAGCCTCCTGGATCATTCCTCCCCACTTTGGAAGATTTTGGACCACCAAAAGTCTGCTTTTACTCAGGTAAGAAGTGAGGGTACTGCCTCCCCACTTTGTCCTGTATCATCCATCCTCTCTGCTGGGATAATGATCACCTGACTAATCACAACAAACATGAAAACTGAGATAACATTGTTTATCAAAGTAATCATTTCATTTACCGCACAATCATCTACATTATTTGTCGCACTTTTCATCCATACACCACTGAACACCAACAAACTAATCAACAATACTGAGTATGCGGAATAAAATGACAAAACATGCTTCCCCTTTTGAACATGAACAATAATCAAGTTATGCAGTTGAACCTCATGCTATACTTCTGGGAACATTTCATGACTGTTTGAAACATATGGAATCATCTCCTGTTTAGCATCACTAACTTCTTGTTTTATTACAGACATAAGTGTTAAAATTTTTCTTGCATTTACCATCCTTTTTAACTGCCCTGTAGATGCAAAATATCTGTCAGTTTTCATGCGATGAGCACGAACAATGTACTCTTTCCCATCTTTCTTGAAGCAATATTTATTATCCTCCCTATAGAATATAGATTTCCTATAATAAAGGTATGGGCTTCCCAGTACAATTCCACATATGTCTAGTGGCACTATATCAAGCTCTAATTCATCAACATAATTAGAAGTGATTGCAAACTTGATTTTGCATTGCTTGGTTACTTGTAAATTATTATCACCACATATCCACCCCAATGGATATGGTTTAGGATGTGGCTTTGTTTCAAGTCCCAAGTTATTTACAACCTCTTCACTGATTAGATTAGCTTGTGATCCATTGTCTACAAGAGTATAAACTTTAACATTATGTGTTATAACCCTTATATGGAAAATTTCATTCGTTTTACACTCATCATTTACATCAATTGATCTAGAAGAGCTAGTACTTGCAACAAAATTTATACCTCGAATTCCCATAGCTACAACCTGTGTCTCATCATCGGAATCTGATCCAAGATCCACTTGAACTGTCACAACTGTGGTATTCTTCCTTCCATGGTTAGCAAACTTCTTTGGCTTCAATTCAGGATGTAAGACCCAACAACGATCTTCATCATGGCCTACTTTCTTGCAATGCTTGCAAGTAGGCTTCTCCTTTCTTGTTGTGCCTGTCTTCTTCTCTTTCCTTTGCCCTCCATCCTTTCTTTGTCAAGTATCTGTAGAAACACTATCACCAACATTCCCTTTACTGGATTCAACGTGAATGGCTTGTACACATACTTCATCAAAGTTAGAAGGATTTAGCATAAGAATAGTGTGCTTAAGATAAGAATGTAAACCACCGATATATTTTAGGAGTGTCTCTTGTGTATATAATGGAATACCCAAATTTAAAGTTTTCTTACGAAATGTTTGAGTATATTCTTGTACACTTTGACCTTTTGATTGCCTTAAACATTACCAATTCATCATTTCTTGTTGCATGTAAGCTAAAGGGTAAAACTGTTGTTTTAATGCAATAACAAAATCATTCCAGGAGGAGATTGTTTTACCACTTTTCTTAAGATCATCTCTAGTTCTTCTTTCCCACCATATGAGAGCCGTGCCTCCCATTTTGAGACTTGCTAGTTGGATCTTAGTTTCGTCATCAACAATCTTTTGTATCCTGCAATATACTTCTAATTTTCTCACCCAATTATCTAGCTTTTCTGCATCTAATTCACCATCATAAATGGGTAATTGAAACTTTACATCTAACTTTAATAACGACATATCAGAAGAATGATGATTTTTTTTCTTATCCTTGAAGGAATGTACACTTGCTTCATTATTAGATGATGAGGATGAAGGAGAAGAAGGTTCCGAAGGTCCACCACCTCCAACTCCTCCTTCTGCTCTTACTGAAGATTCACCTTCTTCAACTTTTGGATTCCTTCAGAGTCCTCTTTCCTGATAAAGTTCCTCTACCATGGCTTGCATCAATTTAAAGGCCTCGAAGAAATCATCTTCAGATTTGTAGGGACCCAATTTTCTTGGCGAAGACATCTCTTTCTTATGTGGTCTCCTTTGAATCTCTGTGTCAAGAGCGTTAAGCTGGCCTTCTCCTCGCTTGAGTTTTTCTCTCGTGAGCATCCAATGCTTGCAATTCCTGTCAAACCTTCAAAACCAAATGCTCTCATACCATAAACTTGATCCAAGAATGAAGGTATTACTGATAAATCGCAAGTTAGTTTAATGTATTTTAGCCATCGAATCGTTAAGAATGCGAAATACATAAAGCTTATTATCTGGTTGCGGAATATAAAATGTGACGTTTACTTGATTCTTATTAATGAATAAAGAGATAAGCCATTAATATCCATGCTGCAAATGAAGAGAATAGAAAAACAAAACAGAAAGAGAAATAGAGACAAGAGGTTGATAACGAAGTTCACCAATCGTTGGCTACATCTTCGGGCCCACTTCCAAGTGGAGGACCTCTTTATTGCTCTTTAAAATGCTCAAAGTTCTCTTACATAGGCTCTTTTCTATTACATAATGTTCTCCAGATCTGCTGTACAAGACCTCCTTTCTTAGATTCAAGCATGCTCCATCAAATTCCTCTAAAAAACATGGCAAAAATGCCCCTCTAAACATGAGAAAAGGCCAAAATTTACAAATTGTCCCTTCAAAAAACTGCATCAAAAAGTCTCCCCAAGGCTTCAAAAATCCTGGTTTATATAGTTTTTAAGGCTCATATGAGGAATTCAAGCTTCCCTCAATATCTGGCCTCTTTTTGGGATCAAATCCCCCTTCAAATGGCCTCAGAATCCTCAAAAAACCAATTTCTCGACATAATATCAGTCAAAATCCCCAAAAACTATACAAAAAACCCACTTTTCCAAAAAATATACAGAGTAACCCCCTTGGGATATGCGCGCGCCCCCTATAACTAGTCATATGAACCCATATGGCCAAGCGCTAGCCCTTTGGGTTGTGCGCTGGCCCTCTAGTTGCGCTAGCTCCTGGTTCTGTGGCTCATTGCATGGGATCAGGGTCCTATCGATGCATTGGTGGTTAGGTGAGGTGCCCATGCCCTTTTCGGTGGTCACACATTGCAATATAACAATGGGATGGGGCTTATCCCCAGCCCGCCTTTCTGCCACCATATAATATATGCAAATTTAAATAAATTTAAACTTGTTTCATTTAATAAGTAACATGTGTGGCGCGCTAGTGTTGGGTAATTTCTCAAAGCGTGGGCTTGGTGGGTGGTAGTGGGTTCAAAACCCATGCACCCCTAAACATTTTTTAAAACTTTCCATACGTGTTCTGACTGGGTGCCACGTGGCTACCCATGCCTAGGCCACGTGGCACCACCACATTTGCTCGAATATTGACAAGTGTCACTCTGTCATTGGTCCAAGTCTGCATCATCTGCCCAGTCAAATGTCGCCACTTGTATCTGCCACATCAACATCATGAGATAGCTTTGGTGATGTCATGCTGACGTCAACATTGACTTTTTTCCAGTTGACCCTTTGACTTTTTAATTGTTTGAGAAAACGGCCAGAGTGCGATAACTCTTGCATACAACATCCGTTTGAGAAAGTAAATATACTTCCAGAATCAGTGCGACGAGCTAGTCGCAATGGAATTGGTTTCATTCAATTATGATAAATTTGATTTTTGAGCATTTTCTGAGCCTAGGGAGCCTCTTGGATCAACAATCCACTCAGATATCTTTGGATCTTAACTGTCTCATCCTTAATGAAAGAGACATACTTCAACAACTCAAGAAATTTCTTTTCATATTCATTTATAGTCATGCTGCCCAATTTAAGTTCAAAGAACTCTTTCATCTTTCTGTCATAGTATCTCTTGGTTAAGTACTTCTTTTCAAAATGTCTCTTGAATTCCTTCCATGTAACATTCTTCTCTCTGATGTGCTACACTTGCACAAGTTGATCCCACCACATGGATGCCTTTCCTTTCAACTGATAGATTGCAATTCTTCCCTCTGCATGAGAGAAATAATTATGCAATTGGAAATATTTCCTCATGCAAAGTAGCCATGTCTCAACATCTTAATCTTTCTGGTGCCCTCCATCAAAAGTAGGAGGTTTGATCTTATTCATTTCACCCTTCAGTTCATCCACTTCAGATCTCCTATGATTTCTGGTAGGAGATGGACTTGAACTGTTGTGTGGCCTCCTTTTGGAATGCTTTTGGGAGTGTTGGTGATGTCTGCTACCACTCCTTGACCTTATTTCCTCATTAGGGAACCCGTGGCTCCCTGATTTGCTGGAGCCACTCTCCTCATCCAAATTCTTTTCAATTCTTTCCAGGCTCCGTATTAAATTCATATTGAAGTCTTCCTATTGCTCCTTGGCTCTCTTAAGCCTTTCGTTATCTGCCTGGTGAATTTGGACATCTTTTTGCAAATTTTTAATAATTTTCATCATGCCCACGTCTTTATCTATTTCTTCTCCATGCCCATTGGAGTTTTTTCCTTAAACTCCCAAATGGACATCCATTCATCTAGCTTCATTCTCCGAACTGTAAGCATCCTGTGCCTCCTCCATTTCTCTACACTATGAGACAATTCAGCTTGGTTCTGACAATTGTTAACTCTGCAAAATGTGCAGTCAACCAAATTTTTTTTCAGACTATTAGACTTAATAATTTTCCAGAATAACATAAACCAATATGGTTCAAAAAAATAATATTCGACTCCATTTTCTCTAAGCCTTGCTCTATTCTGCAACAATTTTTGGGCGCCAACCCCTTTTTCTTCAGCCCTTAATTTGCATGTGACCATGACTGTGACCAATTTCTATTAGTTGGGTGCTTATCCAAAGTCTTGAAACTTTGGGGCTCCGAAGCTTAAGAGGTTTCCAAAGCACATCACAACAACTATCCTGGAGTGTTGAATTGTCGAACTCGTGAAGTGGGGTGGATCAACTGTCAACGGCTTCCCAACATCCAATGACTGATATTTACTACGGAACTTCACGCTTCGGGGCTCTGGTACTTTAGAGCTTCGGGACTTCGAAGCTTCGGGGCTCCGGGACTTCGGAGGATTTCACATCTGCACACCCAAAAAATCCCGAACTGAGAATCTCCGAATACTTCCACGTTACCCCTGGTGATGTCATCATGCCACGTTACTTCGATGCTACGAGACTTCGGGGATTTCTTCCTCCCACTCGATCATGAACCATTTCTTTTGGAGTGTCAAGTCTCTGGACTACCACATCGGTTGCAACGTGTCCTCTGTGATCAATGGTCGAGGTAGACTTCAGCCTTCGAGAGTTCTCTACTCAATGCTAACTGTAACATCTTTCCACCGGAGTACCAAGTCTCTAGACTTCAAAATCTGGCACCACACGTCTACTGGGGTCAAGTTATCATGGCCTCGGTCTAGTTAAATTCTTCGCCCAATTTTTAACTACTTTTTTTATTCATCAGGGGCCCCACTACCCATGCTCGAGAGGAGTGCCACATGGCAAAATACTAGAAGTGGACATGTGTCCCAATATGGCGGATGACACGTGTCATGTTCTAACTGGAATTTATATCTTCCAAAGGTTCTTAACTCACTAACACGTGGCAGACATCTCATGTGTCTACATCATCCCTGGTAATGTCAGCAGGTCACGTCACTTCGGGACTTTGGGCTTCAAAATATTTTACACTTGCATTCCTCAAATCTCATGAACTCTGAACTACTTTATCTTCCAGGGTCCACATGGTACAACTGCCAACTATTAAGGTGGTGGAATGTGGCATGTCTAGGAAAGGTCCACATCACCACTAGCGACGTCATCATGCCATGCCACTTCTGTTCTTTGGCATCGAAACTTTGGGCTTCGGGGCTTCAGGAGATTCCACACTAGTACATTCCAATTCTCCCGAATGCCGAACTCTCTAACCAACTGATCTTCTGACGCACATATCCTTTGAATGAATGGTCTGGATTAACTACAAACTTTAGAACTTTGGGCTTTGGGACTTTTCACTCTAGCACACTGCAATTCTCCCGAACGTCGAACTCCCAAACCAACTGATCTTCTGACACGTGTCTCCTTTCGACGAACAGTCTGGATTAACTCCGGACTTCAAAACTTTCGGACTTTGGGCTTCGTGAATTTTCACACTAGCACACTCCAATTCTCCCGAACGTCGAACTCCCGAACCAACTAATCTTCTGACACACGTCTCCTTTCGACGAACGATCCAGATCAACTTTGGACTTCAGAATTTTAGGACTTCGGGCTTCGAGACTTTTCACACTAGTACACTCCAATTCTCTCGAACGACGAACTCCTGAACCAATTGATCTTCTGACACGTGTCTCCTTTCGATGAACAATCTAGATTAACTATGGACTTTAGAACTTTGGGAGTTTCCACCTCTGCACACTTTTTTTCTCCTGAATGTCAATTCCCGAACACTCCAATCTGCTGACACGTGTCCCTTTTGATGAACGATCTAGATTAACTTCGAACTTCGGGACTTCAAGAGTTTTTACACTCTAGCACACTCCATTTCTCCCGAAGTTCCAAACTTCCAAACTGCTGTGATATCTACAACTCACAATCATCCACATGTAGATCTGATAGCTGAGATATGTCTTTCATCACTGCACCTTACCTTCTTGCTCTTGGCTTGATCTAACAGCTTCAATCTATCTTCGGCCAAAACCAATGGTCAAGCACTTCTCTCAGGATCTACGGTGTATATCCACTCTGGGACTTCAAAACTTCAGTCTTCAACCCTTTCTACTCTATCACACATAAACTTCACTGAAGTCCCGAAGTCCGAAGTACTTAGGGGTTAATCCTCATGCACCTTTCTCCAGATCTAACAGTTGTGAAGGATCTGCTTCCTCTCGAACAGATCTTACAACCCAATTTTAAACTTTGTGGCCCAACACAATGATTGTTGTGGATTATTTCTCTATTTCCATTCCCTAAGCCGTTATACTTCCTGAGCTTCTGAGCACAGTCCCAGTGTTCACACGGTGCCTTCTTGGCACCCAAGGATGCTCTGAGGTTCAAAATTTTTCCCTCTCGACAACAATTCACCTTGAGAACTTTGTTTCGTTAACCACTAACATGGCCCATCCAAGCTCAGTGTCAAAACCATGGCTCTGATACCAATTTGTGACGTCCTGAGCCACAAATAGGTCGGGCAACATCACTCCGTAAACATACTTTTCTCTCTGATACCAATTTGTAACGTCCCCAACCACCACCAGGATGGGAAATGCTACCTCAAAAAACTAACATGCTCGAGCACACACACAAACACACACACACACAGA
>ML813737.1:138622-150310 GCA_009831015.1 Picea engelmannii
CAATATTTAACAGATGATTTACATTCTACTATCACACAACATAATGCAAAAATAACATTAAAATCATACATACAGTAATCACAGAAAAAACCATAAATATAACAACATATACAAATACACAACATGTAACCAAACTTGGAAATGGTACTTATCTTTTAATTGAAGTACACCAATTGCATGCAGACCTTCCACGGACCTCCCATCCTTAGACCATGCTACTCATCACTCTCAGTAGTGGGTCACCTCCGAGCTGGGACTAAACTCCACTGGGAAAGGGATTCCTAGGCTAGGTAGGGACAATAGGAAGTTGCACAGTACAACAGGAAGGATTTCCTCCAAGGAGCCACTTACACCCACCACTCTCAGAATCTCATTCCCCACATGCATGTTCCACACATGAGTGTACACCTTCAATGTCACATAGTCCAATGACTACTCCACCTCCCTTGCAGAGCTTCAACAACATGCCATACAGAATTCTCGGATCTCTGTAGCTGCTACTAGACTCCATCCAAGAGAACTCACTTCCTCAACACACTCTTTCACCTGGAGAGAGTTTCTCATAGGCCTGACAAATTACTTCTTCTATCCACACTCTCTCACCTGGGAGAATTACCCACAGGCCTGACAACCTGCCTCTTCAAACTAGCTCTTAAGTCAACTAGGTAACCATAGTAGCAAACTCTGGTAAGGCAAGGGACAACTCAACAATTTACACAGGTTCATGAAGGTAAAGGGTTCAACAATGGCGGAATTGGTCGACTGTGTGCCTGCTTAGTGTGTGAGTGAATCAGGGAAAAAGATGGCTCGCTTGGTCCCAATGTTGAGAGCGAACTCCTCAGAAAAGATGGCCAAAATGGTTTGTGAACCCCAAACAACGGTGGAAATTCCCACATAAATCTGCATGTGTCGTGGGTGACACTTAGCTCTCTAGGAGTACATTCCTCTCCACTTGGAACTTGTTCCTCCTCTCAAAGGAGCTTAGGATAACTGGGTTTATTTCCCCAAACTTTAGTAATCTAAGGAAATACATTATAATATTCCCTTGGGTTAATCCCTCAAGATTATTCCCTTTTCCTAGTCTCTCATCCCCTCTCCCTTACCTAGCCTAGTGGAGCTTAGTCCCCCATACTCTTTCTTTGTGGTTGGTCTACACACAACGATGTTGTTTATATTAATAATATGAATATTTACATGTACAAAACAAGCTCCCGGCCTTTAACATCTAGGCTCTCCAGCCTAATAAACACATAAGCCTACCAACTTATAAATACTTGGATCACCAACCTACAAAACATGTCACATTCATAATTACAACCGGGGCTCGACATTGGAATATTACAATCCTGACTGTAAACAATATTCTTAGTTTATGGGTTCCAAAGTTTATAGCCTTTTATATAATATATATAGCCAATAAAGATACACTTTTCACCTTTAGTATACAAATTACTTCTATTTTCCTTTGGAACATGTACATAAGCATCACAACCAAGCACTCTGATATGTTCAAGAGAGGGTTTTTTACCAGTCCATGCCTCATGTGGATTTTTTTCCACCAACACTAATCAGGGTGATCTATTTACCAAATAACATGCAATACCCACTACCTTTACCCATAATTCCTATCCTAACCTGGAACCAATGAGCATGTTTCTTGATTTTCCCATTAGCATCATGTTCATCCTTTCTTCAACCCCATTCTATTGAGGCATGTATAGAGTGGTATTTTACCTTGCTATACCATACTTCTTACAAAATTCCTCAAATTCATTCCCGTAGAACTCTCCACCATTTCCTGTCCTCAACACCTTTGTTTTCTTGTGTGTTTGATTCTCCACAAGAGCCTTAAAATATTATATTTACCAAAGACCTCAAATTTCTTTAAGAACCAATAAATCCATGTATTATTTGAGAAATCATCAATGAACAAAACATAGTACACATATTTACCTAGTGTTGGAACATGAATAGTTCCAAACACATCATTATGTACTAACTCTAAGATTCCCTTTTCTCTTGTAGTACCAAATGAGAATATTACCAATTATGTTTACTGCATACAAAATGTTCACAGAAATAAAAATCCAGTGTGAAATCAGACACTTCAACCACACCTTTACTATGAAGTGCTCGAAGTCCCTTCTCTCCAATATGTCCCAGTGTTTGATGCCACAACATTGTCTTTTCTCCAAAGACCATAGGGGTTTGGTATTCTTCCTTTCCACCTGTTATAACCCTATAATTTATAGGATCAACTGGTGACTGAAATGTTATCACTTTAGTGTTTTGTTTGTCAAATGATTTTCCATTCTGTAAATAAATTGAGAAAAAATAAAGAAAAGAAAGAAAAAGAAAAAGAAAGAAAAGAAAGAAAAAGAAAAAGAAAGAAAAGAAAGAAAAAGAATAAAAGAGGGCATAAAAGAAATTTAAATAGAGCCCCATGCAATAACAATGACTTGGTACATACAGTTTAAGCATGGCCAAGTCCTTTTAAATTGATGTCGATAGGAGTAGTGAATAAGCTTGGCTAAACTATTTAATCTTAGCCAAGCAAATTAGGTTAGCTAGTGAATAAATTTGACCAAACTGCCTAATCTTGGTCAAATAACCCTAGGATAGAGTAATTTCTTAGTCCAATAGTTTAATCTAGGCTAAATGTCATAGGTAATTAGGTTAGAGCACAGGGTAGTTTGCTTTATCTCAATAAAACAGGCATGATGATCGATGTTGAACCCTATCTTTGATGTTTGAAAGTTGAATGTCTAACCCCATGGTGATAAAAACAGGGAAAGCTTGGACAAACCCACTTAAAGCACTTATCCTAAGTTTTCAGAGCAAATATGAGTTTGTGCTCACAAATTAAAGACAACGCACAAATGAACGACTGAGGTACTGGCGCTCAGATCTATGGTTGATAAGTTTTTCCGGACCCCTTGACTGTTCTACCTTTAATGGTAAGGGGGGGGGGGGTCCGGAATCAAGTATAATAAAGCTGCGCATATGAACGGATGAGGCGTCGGCGCCTAGATCCACGATTGATATTGAATTCCAGACCCCCAACCATTCTGCTTTTAATGGTGGGGGGAGGGGTCCGGAATTTTGGTTAAACATTGCGCTCAGATCAACGGTCCAGGGGCAGGCGCATCGATGGACGACTGATGGTATTTTTCAGACCCCCCTGACCAGTCTGCTTTTAACGATGGGGGGGGGGGTCCAGAATGGGGTGGTTTTCTGGCAGGCTCTCTTCTCTACATGGCAGGAATCCATTTCTCCAGACTCCTGCCACACACCACTTACCTTTTTCTGACATACCCCCGTCTCCTCATGACATCAATTTCCATTATTCTCCCCTAAGGGTCACTTCTCATTACTTTGTCAGTCCATTCCCCCTGTTCACCCATTACAAGTCCCTTCACCATGGTCATTTCCCCAATCAACACCCTCCACGTCACCCGTTCGTATTCATCATTCAGTGTTACTTTCCATCTCACGCTCCAAAAGACTCGTTGGCCATTTATTATAGGCTAACTTATCCGTTAGCCTACTGATCTATCCCCCGTGCTCACTGGGTATCTGTTTTCTCAAAACTACTCTTTTCTTTCATTCTCCCATTGCTTACTTTGTCCCCGCACCAAAGATTTTATCACAGTTTTATCTCCGTTTCAGTCAGCCGTCCCAAACCACAATCATCCCCACTAATGCTTTGTTTGAATTACAGATATTTTCAGAGTGATGGCACCAAAATCCAAGAAAGAAGAAGCCAAGGAAAATCCTTTCCTCCCGCCTCCTGTTGATCTCGATAGGATCCATTTGGCCGACAAAGATCATTTAATCGTAGACACTAGGTGCGAATTTGACTTCACGGATTTGCAGTCATGGCTCAAAGAGATTTTCTTAGATCAGAGCGATGAAATTGGGCTCTGGGAGTCCAACCTTCCTCTGTATCTTTTCCCCCAGGTTCACCATTTCCCTGAGTTTTCCCTCAAATGCCAAGCTCATTACCTCCACGACCAGAGAGCCATAATATCTTCATAATGAGAAACTCTTTTCTTCATCACACCAGAGGCCATTGATCAGATGATGCAGCTACCCAGAACTAAATCTGCCTCCCCTTTCAATCTCAAAGTCATCACGGAGCTGTACCATAAACTATCATTCCCTCAGAGAGCCCAGATTTTTGAGCTTTTCCTCCCTCAGGCTACTCAGCTCCCCAAGACAAATCCCCCATACCCTTCCTCCCTGTTCTCAGAGAAGGGAAACCAAGTCATTTAGTCGCTCTGTGCTCTGCTTGGTTTTTTTTCTGACCAATGGGTGGATGAACCCATATTGGGTTTTTTGTCCATCTTCTCCACAGAAGAAAGACCCACCACTCAGTTCGACTACAACACTTTCTTGGCAGACATCATTCATGAGTAGTTCTCAAATTTCGCCTCAGAAGGCATGTTCCATTATTCCTCAATATTGACCTAGATGTTCACTTTCTTTCAAGCGGACATGTTCTCCTTTTCAATGCAGAAAATGGACAAGGACGTGAGATCGCAGGCGGTAACAACTTGGACTTCATTACTCAGACATAATTCAATGGAGTTCAGTTTCAAACAATTTATCGAGTAGTTCTACCATCCAGTGGTGAGCATGCTTAGTGGTAGACCTGAACCAAGAATAAACGAGGAGATTCAAAGGATTTTATGCCTCTTAGACCTTGCAAAAAATGGAGACTGGTATCTTTACCAAAACCACACCGAGATCAGAGTATATGGATGCGAATTGGCTCCATACAAATTGCCCAAGTATCTACCCGTGAGGTTATTTTCCCTAGAGTACATAAGGCAAATGATTAACTCAAATGACATACATTTTGTGTCTCTAAAAAAGAAAAAACAACTTAGAATTAAAGGGAAAATAGGGTCTTTCATCTGTAATAGCTGAGGCGTCGGGGAGGAAGCAGACATATTTTTGAAAGAAATGAAGTTTCAGGTTAGTTTCATATGGCACTGTGATCCATGCGGGATAATTTCCGAGATGAGGGTTAAAAATAAAAATGTTCCATATGCTCATACATCCAAGCTTGAGATAGAAAAGTTCACGAATCAAATAGAATGGGAGCCGAACACTCTAGTCGAGATAGAACAACATGACCCTTCAGTCATCATCTCACAGACTACTACACCATATATTCCCAAGGAGAAAAGACCCAGGAAAGATACTTCACCTTCCATCACCGAAGTCTCGGCTGAAGATTTCCAATTACACACCAAAAGGCCAAAAACCAATCATACACTTGACACGGCTGATGAAAAGGAAATCCAAT
The DNA here is from genome assembly GCA_009831015.1 of Picea engelmannii. Taxonomy (NCBI): domain Eukaryota; kingdom Viridiplantae; phylum Streptophyta; class Pinopsida; order Pinales; family Pinaceae; genus Picea; species Picea engelmannii. The sequence goes on from ML813737.1 coordinate 143,937, forward strand.
CCACTGCAACTATGAAAGATGATTGATCACTTCTTAGCACAAGAAACAAGTAGATCATGGCTATAGTTTCATCCATGAAGCCTATGGATACTCCACTAGTTGACCAACCAAGTAAAGCAGGACCAAAGTTGAGTGTTTTTGAGAAATATGACCTGATCAAAAAGAAAAATCAGATGCTGACCAACAGTACTTATGCTCAGTTTTGGAAACAAACATCAACGACACAACACAAAGTGTTGTCTGCATTCGATACAGAGAAGGGTAGAATGCACATGGCTTTTCTGCAGGCACAGGTGCCGGACCCAAAAGCAATCACTGATTACAAAAGAGCAACATTCGACTTTTATACTAGAGATGTGCATCTCGTTGATCAGATGGATATGCATAGGAAAACTGGAGAAATGGTTTTCTCCATGTTGGCAAATGCTTCTACTGCGGCTGCTAAATTACAGGTATCTCTGAGCAATGTTCAGACACAACTGAAATTAGAAAAGATATCATCCTTTGCAAAGGATAACATAATTAAGACGTTGGAAGAATTGGTCCTCAAGATCGGGTATGACCTCTCAAATGTGAAATCAGTCGGGGAGATGTTAAAAAAGAAAAACACCGATATAACATCTCTGAGGAACTAGTTGAAACTGCCACCAACGGAAGATGCACATGCAAAGGAGATAGCTGAGACAGAAGGGGAAAAGGATGAGATGCTCAAGTTGATCATGGAGCAGAATGCACAGTTGAAAGAGATGAAAGCAGAATTGGAAAGGTTGGTGAAAGAGAAGGAACAATCAAAGCCTATGGAAGTCATTCCATTGAGCGCAGTTCCACTTACAGGAGTAAGCGCAACATCTACATTGGGAATCCCTTAGCAGAAATTCCCTCAACAACTCCACTAACAGCTCTGGAGAAGACAATAGAATTGGAAAAATCCATGGAGGAGATGAACTTGCAAGAGACAGAGATTGGAAGACTTAAAAAGGAGGTTGAGAACCTTCAGGAACTCAATTCTTCTTACCAAACCAGTTACTCCATGGAGAAACAAACATCAGACAAGCTCAAACAGGAATTGCAACAGCTTTAAAAGCAAACAATGGCAGGCAAAACACTTGCTGAGGTCAAGGAAAGTGTCTGGATGGATATCACCAAATCCATAAATGAAACATGGCCTATGGTAAAAATCATGTTCGAGAAGAACGAACTGGTGCAAAGAAGCAAGCAAGTGATTGAGAAAATAAGAGGAGAATTGGGAGAGATGCCCACATAAGCCACTGAGATCATTAAATTCCTGAATTCAAAAACCAGAGAAGAGTTAGAGGATTTGAAAATTGAATATAGGAAAGAAACCATCCTCGAGGTCAAGAGGGTCCTGACCAAAAGAGGACTTATGCTAAAGCTAGAGGAAAAAGTCCAGATTATGGACATAGGAGTGCAAAATTTTTTCAACAAAATTGAAGCTCTGCAGAAGAGAGGCATCCCTAGCTTAATGGTCATAAATGACAAGTTAATGACACTTTCTGATTATAAAAAGAAGCTAGCCACAGTGGCCAAAGATAGCTCGAAATTCTCGGGAATATAGGGTAGTATCACAGGCAAGGCATTCTTAGAAGCTTTACAGTCACACATCGGCATACCGCACGAGATCTGGTACATTTTCATCGTCAAGCCAACCTTTGCCAACTATACAGAGATGGATGAAGTATACCGAAGACTACTCAAAGTCATTGTTCCCAGTCACCTTCGATGGGAAGAGCTATGCAATTTGATCGAGTAAGAGCTGAGGTGTCCAGGCCCAGTCAGTAATCCAATCAGGCAAAGTTGTGCAAAGGACTCACCAACGGTTTACCCCAGAAATCAACATGAATATTTCAACACAATATCAAACAATTCCTAAATTTTTGTATCTTGTTGAGTTAGTTAGATAAATTTAAAACTGCCACATCCTGATCTTTAATGAAAAGATCGTATGTAATTTTTGATTATAAATACTTCAAACTTTGAAGTACCGAGGGTTGATCTTTACGCCCTGTAAGCCAGAAAGACTGTAATTTTTATCAAGAGATCTTCCAGTAATACAAAGGGACGTTTCACAGGATTCTCGCGTGTTATTCATTGGTGATGTTTTTCTTTCTATGTTAAATGTTTTTCTCCCTCAGTTGTCAATATTGTTTTCTAATCTAATCTTTCAAAAGTAGCACATGTTGCAGGATTTATCTTTGTATACCCTGTTTCCAGCTTTGAAAGATCTTAATGTTTATCTTTCTGATATTACAGTGAAGAAATTCTTAAATGCTTCTTTACTTTAATTGATATTCTCATATTTTCTGCTATTCATCACTTTACTGCTAAAGAATCCAATGAATGCATTATCTTGCCCTGTGAAAAGAAACTTTTAATTCATGTTTAGACCTCTATCTTTATAATACAGACCCCATAGCCCAATGGAGGCGTAAAAACCTTTCAGCCAACTTAACAAAAACAACAACAAACCATTTAATCTTATTTTGTTTAACTAGCCTAATATCTCAAAGTTAAAACATAACTAAATCTTACAGAGAGATCCCTCTCTGAAGCTGGTAGGGCTAGATTCCAGTTTCGAAGTGGTTGGATAAAGTTACCTCTTGTAAATTTCTTCTACTTTGACAACCTATGGGAATTTACAGAGCGTTAACACCACCCTTAGGAAAAACAAAACTATTACACCCATTACCGACAATGCTTTCCAACAACTTGTATAGAGTTCCATTATGAAATCCCCTCATAAACACCATGTAACACCATGTTTCCTCTAGTCTGTAAAAATAACTATATTGGCCAAGAACTATGGCAAACTCAAAGATGTGAATGTTTAATTTGACAGACCTTTGTATAAAAGGTCGATGAATGTAAACTATATCATGAATATGTGTCGCATGATTGTTGGGAGGGGATGTGCTGAAAGAGACCATGATGGCTGATGAGAGGTGGTGGAAGGGGCCGGGAATGGCTGCGTTAACTTCCACCGAACCGAAACCGTACTGGTTTGTATGTGCTCAGAAAACAAAGCTCACTCTCTAACCTTAGAATGAATTACCCACCAGGATGGTAGGTGGGGAGGCTCCTCAAGAGTAAATGAGGGAATGGGGGTGAACCGCCCATCCACAGAAGCTCTCAGACCTGACCACAGACAGGGAAATTCGTGCCACATGCACCTCGCAGAAAAAAAAATGCAAGGAAAGAAGTGTGGAAGGGGGGAGAGGAGCGCACGAGATAGGAATCGTGGAAGGAGAACCAGAGGAACTCCAAAAATACAGAGAGTCATGAGCAAAGGAGAAGGGGAGTAACCTTCATCCTTGACTTCCATGAGCTGGAACTAGGAGACCGAGTCTCAAAGCATCGTGGTCTAGCTCGGGGGTGGCTAGTGGTAAATCCGGTTGGAATCACTGAGCCTACGGTTGGGTGGAAACGAGCACCCCTCTTAGCATTTACATCACGTCCAGAATTTATGATAAGTGTTATATCTTTCATTTGGAATTGAATGTCCTGATCGCATGCTCATTTTTATACGCTCGTAAATAGTTTATGTATAGAAGTGGTTGCCTTGTGTTTTGATTGGAAATAATGGATGCATGCTTATACTGATATAACTACAAATCGGTTAATGTATGGAATGTGTAAGTTCGGGATACGAGTCCATTCACCTGAGGATCGACCCATCTAACTGGGTTCGTGCTATGCCCTAGTTTATCCTCCCGAAGGCACCTTTTTCGGGAAAGTTCCCTCGCTTTCCAGAGTCGGAGTGAGCCCCTTGAAAAGACTACCATTGTAGTAAATCCACGAGTTTACCTTGCCCCTGTCGCGAAGTAAATGGGATTTAGAGTTTTGGCTCCCGGGAAACCCAGGTGTGAGATCCCTTGTCTGCGCACGTCGCGAAATCCCGACTTGCGAAACCCCGAAATGAGCTTAGTGTATATATGGGCTTCGGAGTTTTGGCTCCTGGGAAACCCAGTTGCGAGACCCCTTTTTTGCGCACATCGCGAAATCTTGACTTGTGAAACCCCGAAATGAGCTTAGTGTATATATATGGGCTTCGGAGTTTCGGCTCCCGGGAAACCCAGGTGCGATACCCCTTGTCTGCGCACATCGTGAAATCTTGACTTGAGAAACCCTGAAATGAGCTTAGTGTATATATATGGGCTTCGAAGTTTCAGATCCCGGGAAACCCATGTGCGAGACCCCTTGTATGCGCACATCACAAAATCCCGACTTGCAAAACCCCGAAATGAGCTTAGTGTATATATGGGTTTTGGAGTTTCAGCTCCCGGGAAACCTAGGTGCGAGACCCCTCGTCTGCGCACATCACGAAATCCCAGTATGTGAAACCCCAAAGCGATGTAGTGTGAAGGGATTTCGGCGTTTCGGCACTTGGGATACCAAAGGGTATGAACCCCTCGTCTTCGCAAGCTGCGAAATCCCGGTACACGAAATCCCGATAGGTGAAATCCCGAAGCGACTTAGTGTGAATAGGATTTCGGGTTTCGGGGTTTGAAGAGTCGAAGAATTCAACTCCCTTGCATTTCGAACTCTCGGTTTCCGAAGTCCTGATACGGTTTTCGAAGTCCCAAAATGTGAAAGGCGCCTCTTGGCTTAGCCAGGGGTCATAACCGATGATCACATGGAGGTGAAGCCTGCGCTTGGTGCTTGAGTTGTACATGATGGATTTTCAACGAAATAACCAGTGGATTGGTTTAGTGAAGGTCCCAATCTGAAGACCTAGCCTACGCTTGGACCTCGTAGGAATTTCAGAAACTCTGTCCCTCGATAAAGAAGAAGAAAGAAAAAGCCGAAAAATCTATTATGCCGTAGTGGGTGTGTGACACACCATTTCTCCTCGAACCATTTTGCAGGTTTCCTTTTAAAACACAATATGTACACCAAGATCACTCATCTTACATAAATATATCAAGTTTCTAGTTAGCTCTGGAGTGTGCAAAACCCTAGGGAGTGTTCTAATATTTCCATCCTTGAGAAACAACTTGATTTTTGCTCGCCCTATGATTCTAGTTGTTGAGTCATCCCCTAGGAAAACATCACCTCCATTAAAATTTTCATATTCATAGAACCATTCCCTATGGGGAGTCATATGAAAAGAAGAACCTGAATCGATCAACCATACATCATGATCTGTATGTGTGCTTTAAGAATCCAAGTACACATCCTCTCCTTCCTTTGAGGAGGTATTCCCTTCTGTGGAAGGAACATCATCGTATCCCTTCCCTCTATGAACATTTTTAGATGTACAATGATTCTTGTAATTCTGGATTTTCTGCATTTCTAGCATTTCCTTAAGGATTTTCCAAGAGATTTAGATCTACCTCTAGTTTTATATATCCCACTAGATGACTTATTTTTAATGTTCTCTTGTCGATAATGCATCTATGATTTGACTATCCATTGTTTTTCTCCTCATTTCTTCAGATAAAAAGGATGAAACCACATCATCAACTTTAATATGGTTGCATTACTCCCAATAACTACTACCAAACTATCCCATGAATCTAGAAAAGAACTATTGGAAGATTGGTTGTTGTCATTGATGTCAACCCTAGTCATGGGTTTTGGACCACAAGATTGATGAAGGTATTTGGACATGAAGGAAAATGCACATGCAGATACAACACCCATGGATGGATAGTATACATCATGTTGTTTTTGGTGGTATGTGGCACACCAAGTGGATCCTCATGGTTGAGGAGAAATGAATTTTTGAAGATGACAAAGTGAATTGTACATGTAGGCCCTGAAGATAATTACAGAAAATAATTACAAAATAAGAAAGTGTCAGGTCGGCCGGATTTCAAGGGAGGATGAAGTCTTTTGGTGATGTGTTCTAAGGTATGTTATTTTCAGGTCATCTTACCATTTTTTCTATAACTTTTTTTCTAGAACGATTCATATGGTGAAATTGCTATGGTATTGAGAAGACATATCATGGTACCTATGGTAAAAAGTTCAACTCTTTATTCGCTATAATTATGGAGATACACTCTGTGGAAGATAGGGTTTGTGACCAGTCTTGAAGCTAGTCAATAAACAGGTGTTCCGGGTAAAACAATCATAACGTATTCATACAGAATCAAAATTAAGTAGGACCACTTCCATTGGAAAGAGTACATACTTTATTTTCTCGTGTGCAAGTTTCAGAATTGGATGTTAAATATTGAGCGCGGGGCATGCTGTGCAAGTTGGGTCTTTTGAATAGACCAGAATTGAATAAAGTCTACCATTCTTTCTATAACCTCTTTTTGGGGAGGATTCAAGGAGTGAAAATTGGAGGAGTTTCAGAGAATACATTGAATAATATTATCTATAGGATCAGAGTACTCCAAGAATTGAAG
>ML813738.1:0-12310 GCA_009831015.1 Picea engelmannii
TGCAACATAGGTAAAATACAATATTTGCTAACTAACTCCATGGCATGACTCCATGACATGCCAAACGAATGATAAAATATTGTACTTAGATCTATCCCAATCATGATTGACCATATCAAGTATGATCTTTAGCCTTCATTCTCTCCAAAAGAGTTTGCCCCATCCAAAAATATGAATAAATGTGCAAGAAATCTCGAAGAGAGAGGGTGCATCACTAAAAATAGGCACTTTGACCAAGTAAAGATGCTACAAGGTCCACAGCTAGTGTGCCCTCCAAGATGCATGCATGCAAATACAATAAAATATTCCTTAACATAGGAGGATGTGCTCAAGGTCGGCCTATAAAATCTCATCCAATGCACCCTCCAAGATGCATAAGTGGAAAAACCAATAACCACCATCCCAAAATAGTAAGTGGTCCACAAGATGCATGAATAAATGTGCAACCAATTCACACATGTGAGTCCCAAAGTAGGGCACTCCAACAAACTCCATAGATAAGTTTGCAAGATGCCAAATAGATGGAACTCTCCATAAGAAAGGCTTGGTTAAACCTCCCACAAGGCAAGTGTCTTCATGGACTCCTCCATTGTGCAACAACCTCCCCAAAATAGTAAATGCGGTACACATGGTGTATGAACAAGTGTGCATTAATTATCCTCCATAAAGCACGTGCGGGTCTCCATGAGTGGTACATTCCCTCACATGTGAAAAGTGTGGAGAGGTGTGCAAGAACCAAGTCAACAAGGAACTCCTTTCCACCTGTGAACTCCAAAGTAGGTCACCCCATTACTAATACATAGATAAGTGTGAAGGTGCCTTCAATAATAATAATAATCTATTTTTAATGTCACGACCAAGCCAGACACCAAATTGGTGTATGAGACCCCCTTGTTTGTGGGACAAGGGACATGTAAGACAAGTCAAAGGTCTTGGGACATTCAACAACCTCCCAAAATAGAAATATTCCTCCTGGGCTCTTTCTCCATGTGCAACCACCTCCTCAATAAATAAATAAGTATGTTCCAAGGTGGTTACAACTCCTCAAAACTTGTGCAAGGAAGGAGTCAACGACAATATAATAGTCAATGTTCAACTAACTCTTCATAGGTGTACCCTAGAGAAGTGTGCGAACTTCCTCACACATGTGAACAAGAAGAGGGCACTCCATAAAGAGGAGAAATGGTTGACCATATGTCAAACATAACCATTAGGGCAAGGGCACCCTAATAACTACCTCCTAGAACAACTCCCAATGTACAACCCTCCAAAAATAGTATCCACCATGCCATAGATCAACGAGCAGCGCAACAAACTGCAAGACCAAGGGGATGGCCCCTCCACTCAAACAAAATAATATTAAGATAATGTGATCTACCTCAACATGTGTACCAATGAAGGGGCGTGCTCCATCAAATTGTTGTACCATTCAACATAAATTTGTTCTCCTAGCAGAGCCCCCACCATGGTGCCAACATAATAATAAAACATAAGCTCTACCCAAGCTTAAACCTGGGCGCACCACCAACAAGAGATAAATACATTAATAATACATCATGAACCTTATAAAAGGCTAGGTCATCAAGGAAAAACATGTATTACCCCAAATCTAACTCAAACTTAGGAAATACACATCAATAAGGGTACTTACATCATCAAATTCACATCCCCCCTAGGTGATGTCTAATATTACGATATTATATCACCTAGGAAAATCCCACCAAGAAAACATGTATGACCACACCACATCAACATCATAGGAGAATGACACTTAAGAAAGTGCTAACTCCATCAAACATCAAGTATGTCTCTACCAGACACTCAACAAAGGAGACCATGTAGAACGCCACCTCCTAATGACATCAATTATGTAACATCACCATCATGCAAGATCACTAGGATGCTCCAAGAAGAATATAACACATGAAGTAGCAAGCATCCATATGTTAACAAAATGATCCATCATGAAGGTAGCATCAAACCACAAGATGACCATCAACCATAGAGAAATGAAGCTCCTCCACCAAAGTTCTGCATCAAATAATCCACCATCAAGAAGAGAAAAGGATCCATGAAGGTGTATCTCTCCAGGTCCATCCAAAAGCTCCAAAGGTACCAGCAGCAAACTCCATCAATGTGATGAAAATCAGTGATTACAATGTGAAACCTCATACAATATGAGGTGTAACACACTCAATGGGTTAGTCATCATGCCAATTTAATAACATCCTAAGTAAATGTTCCATGCTAGCACTCTAATCAAGGTCAAGCATCTACCCAAACTGAGCCATCCATATGTCCATCAAATATCTACAAGGGAATAAAAGACCTAGTGCTCTCCTGGCTAGGTGAAAACACTTTTGCAGTAAACCCAAAAACTAATACTTGGGATGGATGGAATTTTGAGGAAATATGTCTTGGTAACTCCTGAATCTGCCCCTTGAAAAATTGCCATAGGAGAATGATTTTCTAAGAGTCTTTGAAAGGTAGTCAAGGGATAGTGGCTCTATCATCGACACAATGCCTCTCACATTAGAATTAGTGCTTTTTCCATTGAAGGGTGTCCCTATAATGTCTTCTAATCTTCAGTAAAGCTTTGCTACGATTTTTTTTTGCAATTAAGCTCTTGTAGTACTGATGAAAATAAAGGATTTTTAGAAGGTTTTTCAAGTAATTTTATTTATGATTGCCCAGTGCCTGTATCCATTGGGCATATAGTGAAAATGCTTGGAAATACAATGTATGGGAGAAGAAAAGATCGAAAAACATCTGTTGTTGAACAGGGATGCTGACGAACTGCTATTGAACAACTCATGCTGAGAGAAATTCAGCAGGGCAATGACAAACAAAGAATCCGGTTAAATACTCACTTCAGATCTGAATCACACTACTAAATGGAGCCAATTAATTAAAGAACCCATAAACAATCACAAGAAACTATAAGAAACACATAGTAAGAGCAACCAACTATTTCATTAATCATAGTCACTTGATTGCAGTGGAGTCTGAAATTTGAATAACTCAACTCCCATTCGTCTCACCTACAAGGAACCTTTGGGTTTTATCAAATCACAACTTTAATCCCTCTTTGCTCCAGCTCCTAGGAGATAAAATCTACTGTAAAGGGTTAAGACATATTGTCCTTTTCAAGCTTCTAGATTGTAATCTTTTAATCCCAATCTGAAATGGGGAAGAGAACAAAGTAAAGAGACGGACAACAGAGAGCTGAAGAGGAAAGAAAATCAACAACTAACCAATGGATAGAATAGGGCTGATAAGATCTAAAAAAGATCCATTCTTTATTGCTGAACATGTATTTATCTTTGTGCTTCAGCTCCCTCACTCCAAAAATAGCTGTATCTTATCTAAAAGTATCATCATACTTTATGCACAAATGCAGCCCCCTTTTCTAAAAATATCACCAAGAATTATATCCTTCAAAAAGATAACATATTCTCTCCTCAAAGCAGCGTCCTCCCTTTAAAATATCAGCAATAGATTCCTTACAAAAGCAACAACACACTTTTTCATAAATAGCAGAGCCCTCTTGCCAAAAGTAGCAGCAGCCTCAGCATACTCTCAATTCAAAAGCAATGTCCTCCTCCAGAAATAGTAGCCTTCTTTTCTAAATATATCATCTGCAGATCTCCAAGAACAACAACATTCTTTTCCTCAAATAACAACAGCACGACTTCACCAAAGTCAGTGCCTTCTTTCATCTTTATTTTGACCAACTCCTGGGTACAAAATACAAGCATGTGGCTTATCTTCATGCAATCAAAGTAGGTGCTTAACTCAGGCACTGAACTGAACTGAAGCACTACATTGAACTGAATATATCCTCAAGCAAGCGATGGCCTCATCCCCATGCAGTACATTGATCCTGATGCTTCTCTAAGAGCAGAGTGCTAGGGTTAGTGCTGAACTCATCCTTATGCAGGTGCTGAAGTAAGGCCTATTGTCATGCAAGCGCTGAACTGAAGATGTTTTATCTTCCAATCCACTGCTAAAGCTTATCATCATGCAAGCACTGAACTGAAGATGTTTCCAGTTCTCTGCTACTCGCCAATCGCTGCTTATCTCTCTTTCATCCCCTTCTCATAAAAGCTACCTGCCTCGAGCATTCCAGGTATAGATCTTGTCAAATATTTGCCAAGGAAAATGCATATATGTTACAACACTGCATATACATGCTCAATTATCTCTGCGTATATCTCTTATAGCTGTTGCTTCCTGAATAAGAGCTTGAAGACTCATGCCACACCATTGATGATGTTTTGCAACAGAAATAACCAAACAGATATTACTCGTAATCATCCCATCTTTGCATTTCAATCCCTGCTTGTGTATGTGAGTTTAAAGATTTCTGGTTGATGCTGATTGCTTTTGCCCATTCGATTGAAGTTGGCTCAAAGCCAAGTGGTGTTTGCACCAGCCTCTACTTTCTCTAGTTTCAATAGGTCCTTCACTCCCTTTGACAATTCTACTTAGGAAATCAGATATTGATAGGGGATCTAACTGGTGCTACTGCTCATAACTTCATCAGGGTTCAGTCTTGCTAGTTTGCAAGCAAAGTTTTTAACCAGATATTTCAGCAGCTTGTTTCTGACCTATTTTCCACCTTTGAAGCACCTGAATCAATTGTAAATGGCATCCAATCAGGATCCAAATATGCAATAACTTCATCCCGATGTTCCACAAATTCTAGGTGCTGTGCACTATGTACCCTTATTCTGTAAACCAAGAAATTTCGATCCATTATTTTTGGTTACAGATGAACTAATCAATGAAGAATGTGCCCTTTTTGATCTCCCAAAAGAGGAAACACAAAGGCAACCATCTGCTGTTCTCAATAGATTTCATTGATAAGGGCCTGCATATGAAAATCCATTTTTCAATATTTTCATCAAATAGCATTTAAGAACTGTACTTACAAGAAGCAATAAGTGTCTTTCTCTGCATCCCACTCAACCAGCTGTTCTTCAAAAAAGGCTCTCTCGTGCTTAAGTTGATCATTTCATCATTCAAGGATTCAAACCAGCAGACTTAATTTTGCACATGGTTCTAAAATGCTCAACCTTCAAAGTTTTAATCTCAAGTTCAGATTCAAGTTACTTGATTTTCAACAATAGACAACTTTTTCAACCTCAAACTTTCAAATTCTCATCAAAAATTGCAAACAGAAATTGCATAATCATGCTGCATCTTGCCCCAGAGAACACAAAACCAAGCAACAAATAGCTATCGCTGGAATCCACATTTAGGTCTGATAAGTAAAGGATCGGTGAAGAAACTTGCTTGAAAGAATGATCGAGTGTGATGAAGGAGATTGAATCAAATTTTGTTTTTCTAAGGTTCCAGAGGCATGCACAAAGTTAGAGGGATGCACATGTTAGGTGGAAATTGTTTTGTAATGGCCCCATGTACCTTATTGTATGGCACTTGCATGACATCATGCAGGTTGGCATGCAGGATTCATGGGGGTCTTCACTCCTTACCCTCCCACATTTTGCAACCCACACATGAAAGGAGCATGTGAAAGGCCCATGTGGGTAGGCATGCAGGACATCAACCCGACCCCCCACACTCTGCAACTTGGATCCCCACATGGGACCCAACATACGGGGAAGTTCATATGCGGGAGGTAGCAAGGTCTTGAGGGGTCTCTTCCTCGACCACCCCACTTCCCCCATGCTAGGGACGCATGATGCTTTTTTGTAACACAAAGAAAAGTAAAGAAAACAAAGGAAAGGGGAACAAAGAGGAAAGGCCACGAGACAACCCGATTATCAAGTAAGTTAGCATGCAAGAGACAACTAGGAAGCCATGTGGTGGCGCCACATTGGTGCCATGTGTCGAGCAGGAAAAAGGCAATTTCCAAGAATCAATGGGGGAAGATGAAACAAATGCTAAAGGTTTCTTGGCCAAAGGACGAACTTGTTAAAAGGGAGAACATAACCAAGAGAAATGGTTATCTTTTGAATAGGTCTTTCTTGAAGGAATTAGCAAAGTTCTAATAATGATCTAGGAGAGTTAATTCGAGCAAGTAGAGTCTAGGATGATTGGGCAATCGTATATTGTTGCGTTAGAGAATTAACAGAGTAGGCATTGGAGCACTAACCATTATGTTTTAAGTTGAGCAGAGCAAGTAGCTTGGTTGTATGCCATCACTTGTCAATTCTATGCACTATGATATTCTAAAGTTTTTAAAACCCAAGAGGGTTTTCTCTGGTTCAAGAGCTTGTGTGAAGTTTTTTTGCTTCTTGTGTATGTTGTAGCTATTGTTGATTGTTGGTTCAGAGCAAGTAACTTGGTTGTATGCCATCACTTGTCAATTCTATGCATAATAATATTTTGAAGTTTTTTAAACCTGAGAGGGTTTTCTTTAGTTCAAGAGCTTGTGTGGAGTTTCTAGGCTTCTTGTGTATGTTGTAGCTATTGTTAATTGTTGGAATTGAATCTTAATCCAATCCATTACATATGTAGAAGTACCAAAGCTAAGTGATGAAACACACATCAATAATTTTTTAGTAAGAATTCATTGAATTGCTAACAATAGTACATACCTCGGTGGGGATCAAATATTTGATATCAAAACCGAGTTTGGAGTCAAGTTTATTAATACCTAGAAGAACGTTTATGGTTAAGTGTTGTAGTGGATGCAAACAGAGTAGAGAAGCACTTTAGCTAGGGTTGGAAAAGAGAAAAGAAACAAATATAGCAGGGACTCGAGAAGAGAAACATTCAAAGGACCCAAAGGTCAAATTCACCTACCTGGAGCAGAGCATTAGTATACCAACAAAGTTGGTCACACAACTTTGGGTGAAGAAGATCATGAAGGTATAGGAAAGTTCAATAGAGTCTAAACATGAAGAAGAAGATATTGCCCCAATGGACATTAAAGGTAAGGAACTTGAAATCTTTGTTAATGGCAATAACTCTTATTTTCCTTCCATCGCACCATTCAAAGTAGAAGCATCAATATGCCAACCTATGATAGACACATTCATGGTGAAAATCTCAACAATTGGTTCAAACAATGGGAATACTTTGGTATCCAAGGATATCAAGACAAGCAAAAACTTTGTTTTTCCCACTTGAAAATGACCAATCATGCATTTGTGTGGTGGGAAATCTATATGCAATCCTTGAAGCAACAAAAGAAATGCTCACCAATTTCTTAGGAGGAATTTAAAACCTTGTTAAGAAAGGCAATTTATCCTATTGGATACAAGGAAGATTAGTTGATCGAATGACAATGCTAAGGCAATATACAAAATGTCCAAGATTACACCACCTAGATTTCAAGATGGAGGATCAATAGATATTTGATGAAGTACCTAGGAGGTTTACATGAATATATTTGAAAGAAACTAGCCCTCTTTGAGGTAAACAATCTTGATGATGATGCTTGCTAAAAGGTTGTATTCATTGAAGCTAAGAGCAAGAAACCAACAACGATTGGAGTAGTGGATAAAGCTCATAAAAGAAATCGGTAGTAGAAACCCTCAAAGTGGAAAATAAGAAGACTTCCAACACTACACACTCTAAGGTCCACAACGAGAAACATTGCAACAATTATGATGTTGATGGTCATACTGAGGAGAAATGTTGGAAATTACATCTAAGTTGCATCCTAAGAATAGGAAGAAGACCTTGAAGAAGGCTCTTATCAATGTGGAAGGGTAAGAGTTCGAATGTGACTTAGAGCTTCATGATAAGATTGCTTGCATGAGTGTGTAGAAGTCACCAATGAAAGAGGGTGAGTTGAAGAAACTCAATGCTAAAAGAGAACACTTTTTCTACATCAAGGTCTAGATCAAGATGACGAAGGTTACAACAATTATTGACCAAGGGAGTTAGAGGAATCTAATTTTGGAAGCTTTAGTGTAGAAGTTGGGATTGAAGAGCCACTAGGGTTTGTGACTAGTGATCAAGTGTGTTCTATTTATAAATGGAACATTGGGTGAGAAATGGTTCCATAAGTTGTTCTATGATATGCATGCCCAAGGTTGATAATTGGCACTATGAGATGTTGGAGTGACGCTAGCTCAACCTGGGACAATGGACGCCACTGACATAGGATGTGGGATAAGTCACATGCTCGTCACATGAACGAGCATTGTAATTAATAATTGGTGTTAATGAGAACTTTGGCTATAGAGTGGTATTTTCCTAGTCCTTTGGTTTTCCACTATAATCCGGTCACCTATGTGATGTATTATGTGACTTGTTTATGCTGTTGTTAGGACTTGTTTATTTTCATAGCATGCACCAAACAAATGCTTGGTTGAGGAATTGGACATGGTTGTGCTCAATGTTAAGGAGTTAAGCTTTGATAAATAGACTAGAGGTTTTGTTGTAGTTAGGATTTAATACTATGTACAATTCCATACTTTTTAAATGTTGGCACTAAGTTTCTTTGACATTTATTGTCCAACATTTTGGGGGGCATTGCCCATGAACTCTATCATTTATGCTTGAAGACCGAGGGAGCGACTTGTCTTGAGGTTGGATTGGAGTTTGAGTGCAAGAGGTACAATAAATCTCGAGTATAAAAGGATGAACCAATGTAAGGCAAAGGGAAAAGACAACATACAAGAAACCTAATGGGCACAAGGAACGGGTCTAGGTCGAACAAAGGAGAACACGACTTGTAGAGGACAAAGGCCAATAAAGAAAAAATAGAAAAAAAAAAACAAGGTTTGGGTTGAGGATAGATGCCCCTTTTGATTTCTAGTCAAATGCAAGATAAGGCACCTATCAATGGTAATGCATGGGACAAGGACATATCGAAGGATAAATTGCAACTTGCGCTAGTGGAGGACATGTCCTATTAAAGTGGGACAATGTGTAGTGGGAGGACATACAACACTGAAAATGAGTTTTCTAGAGGATGCATGTCCCATTTCATTTTTCTTTCAGGTGGGGTAAGACTTTTGGCCAGGGTATCCCCTAGGATGCATGGATAAGCATGGCCCCAGGAAAGACCAAAAACTATAAGGAAAATGAAGACATAAATGAAGAGAAAAGGTCCAAGAACTTAGACAACGATTGGACATGCCATGCAGACCCATTAAAAAGGAGAGGAAGCAATATAATAGAGAAAAGGTAAAGGCAAGGAGGGTGACATTTGATCAAGGTAGCTAAGGATGGGAGACCATGGTCATCCCTTGGTTGTAAATCTAGAAGAAAGGGAAAGTGAGTAAGAAAGGGAATGAAAAAGAGTGAGATTGACACAATAGGAGGATTTGGAAAGAGATAGACTGAAACAACTGGAAAATCTAGAAATATAGAGAGAAAAGGAATGCAAGAAGGAAAATAAAAGAGAAGGAAAGAGAAAGAGATAGCACAAGGAACATATAGAAGCAGATGGACAAAGAGGATAAAGATCGAGACAAGGAGTGTTGTAGAGGAAGAAATCCATGGAGAAATCAACGAAGGAGTCCAAGGAGTTCCTTGAGTAGACCACGTAGGTATTACAAATAATTTATACGGGGACAAAGATATCCACTTTAGTAGAAGAAGAACAAGGGTTAGATTTGGCTTGAAATCCCACTTATGATGGAATTACGAATGGGGATTATCATTTGTTCGCCTTGGATGCTATATGGCATTGATATGGAGAAGTAAAGCCAATTAACACATGAGCACGATTTAAAGGGTCTTGTGTGGAAATTCTTTGTCTTTGTACCCGAAAGTGGATGCACAATACCCCGTTGACAATTGGGACGATGTTTTCAAGTTTAAGAAGACTTGGGCATATTAATATGTGAAGCATTTTTTGTTTATGTAGTTGTCTTGGAATATTAAACAAAGGAATGGAGACACAATGGTTAAGTACGACACACATAATCGAATGAGTTATTAGGCACAAGAGAATGAGACAATCAAATTGTTTATATCATGAATGAATTAGAGTATTCTAGAGTGTTAGCTTTTGGGGTTACTTCAAAAGTCTTTTCACCTTGCTAGGAGAGCTCTAGGTCTCCTAGCCCCTTGGTGATGCTTGATGGACATATGTCTTGCTCAATTTGGGTGGATGCTTAACTTTGGTTGGAGTGCTAGCATAACACCCTTACCTAGGAGGTTGTTACCTTGATAATCATGATGACTAACCCATTGGGTGCACACAATGGAGGAGTCGATTGCTCAATTAGGGGAAGTACCTACCTAGGAGGAGTAATAGGCACTTATCCCTATGAGCTTAGGACCATGTGATATACACCTTGGAGGTTGGACACTTGACTTGAGGATGCTTGGATTAAGGAGCATATTTCATAGAGGTAGGTTGTGGACTTGGACACATATGTTGAGAAGGAACATTGGAACTTTTAGTGACCACATTAGCACACATGAGAGTAGCATTGGTCACATGAGAGGACATGTGGCACATAGTTAGAGGAGGATTGCCTTGCATGAGGACAATTGGATAGTGGACCATCGTGGAAGAGGGAGTGTTGGAATAACAACTTGTTAGAGAGTGCACCATCTCGTAGGAGGGGCATTGAGCTCAAGGAGGATCATGCAAGAGCTTGCCAAACCCTTGTAGAAAATCCATGCTGTGGAAGATATGGATCTAAATGAGATAATATTGATTTTCTATGTTTACAAGAAGTAAAAGTATAATTTTTTATGGCTGACAATTTGCCTAATGTTTACTCATTGATTTTGGGGGATTTTAACATGGTTGAAACCTTAGATGACAGAAGGAATTCGATATATTAGAATGCCTAACAGAAATAAATTTCCTTGGAATGGACTAAAGGCACTAAAAGAATGATGATTTTGTGCTTCATATACTTGGTTCAAGCTTTTCAAAGGCAATGAAAGAGTTTTGAAAAAGCTTGATAGAGCCATGTTGTGAGAACAAAACACTCTTTATTTTTGTTTCAAACAAAGCACATAAAGAACATTTTCTAATTGAAACTTAATTTAAATGGGGTAAAGGGAAGTTTGGATCTTTGCACTATCTTAGGCTTGCTAACCATCCTTGTTCGACAACACAAGTATTCCAACAGAGGACGAACACCTTCAGTAACCACTCACACAACCAGATCAAAGATCAACACACCGATGTTTTGACATGGTAAAACCCCTACAGGGAAACATCCACGACCCCAGGCAACGTGACCACTTGGAGCAGTTTATTAATGCAAAAGAAAAAGATTCCAGAGAGATTTTACAAGAAAGTTTCTCACAATCGATCATCAACAAATGACCCTCCATGCTCTTTAAATAGAGATCATGGACCAATCGGGTGTTAAGCCACAGATCAATGGCCGTTAAGATCGAGGAGAATATGAATCGTCAGATCACTCTATGTCGAGAACATATCGTGACCGTCAGATTTCCTAACTACAAATGCATACTAGTGCATACTAAAGAAACACATTAAGAAACACACTTTTACCTAACGACACATTAGACCAAGTAGATCTTAACTAACTCCTAAGTGTCTAAATATCCTAACATCCCCTCTTAAGAACAACTTGGGATAGGATTGAATGATTTACAATAGTGACACAATAGGAGAAGGAAGGAGGCATTAGAGCCTATCCCCCCTTAATGACAACATCATGAACTCCTAACATAGATCGGAGTTTGGAAAACTTTGCTTCTGTAAGAGACTTTGTGAAAATGTCTGCAACTTGATCTTCTGTAGGGCAAAAGAGCACTTCAATAACTTGATCATGAATGGGCTTTCTGATGAAGTGCATGTGTAGCTCGATGTGCTTGTTGCGTTGATGTTGAACCGAGTCTTTGGAAAGCTTGATGGCACTCTGATTGTCGCACCAAAGGCCGGTTGGATGTTGTTGCTGGAATCCAAACTCCGAAAGGATCTGTCGAAGCCACAAGGCTTCCTGAATTGCATTTACCGCTGCTCGGTACTCTGCTTCTGCTGAAGAAAGTGCAATAGCCCGTTGTTTCTTACAAGCCCAAGTGACAAGTCCTAATCCAAGGCTATAAACATAACCTGCAGTAGACTTTCGATCATCAAGGGCACTGACCCAATCTAAATCAGTGAAACCAACAAATAAAGGCCCCCCCCCTGAACTGTAATGTATACCGAACTAAACTGTACCGTGGACATAGCGAAGTATCATTTTCGCTGCTTTCCAATGGCTTTCATGGGGTGTTTGCATATATTGGGCAACAAGACCAACAACAAAGGAAAGATCAGGACGGGTATGAGTCAAGTATAAGAGGCTGCCAACTAACTGATGGTACAGGGTGGCATCAACTTCAGGAGAAGCACATGTGGCAGTAAGCTTGACTCCAAACTGGAAGGGAGAAGGGGTTGGTTTAC
>ML813738.1:14592-50378 GCA_009831015.1 Picea engelmannii
CTTGAACTGTTCCAAATCCAAAAACACTAAGAGATCTATCATCACCAACAAATATTTTCTTGGTGTTACATTCATTTAGAGCAGAAAATATGTCTTTATCCTTAGCCATATGATAAGATGCTCCAGAATCAATAAGTCACTCAGAAGAAGAAGAAGTAGAAGTTGTATTGAAGGAGAAACCAAAAGCAAAAAGTGCATGTCCATCAGAAGAAGAAAAAGAAGAAGAAGTAGAATCAATACTGATGTTGTGCTTCTTCATTGCTGCTTCTAAAGTTGTCATCTTTTTGAAACATTTGGACTCATCATGACCATCTTTATCACAAAAGTTGCAATGTTTGTCAGTCTTCTCATTTTTATATTTTGCTTCTTTGTCAACATTAGGAGCTGAATTTGTCTGAGCGGGTTTGGGACCCTTATGTTGCTTGTTGTTGTAGCGAGGATGTTGTTTTTTGGGATACTTGGGTTTATCTTTCTGCTGGGCAACTAAAGCTTTGTTGGAGGTACCTGTAGTGTTGATCACTCCAAGTTGTATAAGCTTATCTTCCTCTCTAATCAAAGCAACATAAAAGGACTCAAGAGTGGGTTTTTGATAAGCTTTCCCTAGAGCCTCTCTCATGGCATAAAAGGTAGATACAAACACAGAATATGCACTACCTATCTTAGAAAGAATAAGATAAATGCAACGCTCTTCCTACATTTTTATCTCACATTCTTTACATAAAATTCCGAGTGTTTTAAACTTAGATAGTTAGTCTCCAAGGTAAGAAAAATCATTTGGAATTAAGGTTAGTACTTTTCTAATTGTTGTACTTGAATAATATTGAGTTTACCAAACAGATTCAATCTTTTCCCAAACTTCATCGAGGTCATCAATTTCTTTAAGGTGGAACCTTAAATCAGGAGAGATGGACATTCCAATTAGTCCACGTGCTTCGTCACTCCTATTAACCCATTTAACTTTCTTATCAGCATCAATGGGTTCTTTTTCCTTTCCCAAGATAATCCGGTACAAGCCTTTACTTTTTAATAAATCCTCCATATGAGATTTCCATTGGAAGTAATTGATGCTAGTAAACAAAAGATTACTAGAAGAAGCCATATTAAATATGTAGATAATATGGATTTAATAACTGAAACTGATGATCTGGATGGAAAGATCTCGAAAAATTATGCGGTTTAAAAAAAAAGACGACACTAAAAACGGACTTCGGATGTGAAAGTTATGTCATTTAAAAAACAAACATAAATGGTAACCAAAGGACTACGTGGTGGTGTAAGTTGTTTTATAAAGTGACCCACTTTTATAAAGATAAGTGGGGATCACTTTTAGAATGAAGTTACTTTATAAAATAAAAACTGCATTCAAAATAAATAACTCTAAAATAAAATATTAACGCTACTTATAGTGATTCACTTTTATACTTGAAGTGAAATACACTTTACAATATGAGTATGAACTTTTTCAAAAAAAAGTAACAAAAAAAGAGAATTGAACTCAAGACCTCTTACTTAATAAGAAAACTTTTAATCAAATGGTCTAACAAAACATATTGTATTGTTTAGCGAGAGGATTGGGGGTGGTGTTGTTGTTGTTATTGTTGTGGAAGACGATCTTGGAGAGCATGCTAAAAAAAAATATTTTCACACACGAAAATTTTTTTCGCTTCTCGATGACAATAAGAGTTAGATCTCGGTTAGCTTACCTGGAAGATGCACATTTTCCTATTTGTTTATGATTTGCCGAGATCGCACAGGGCACAGGGAAAAGAGCATATGCAGATCTAAAAGAGCAATTCGGAAACAAATAATATAAAACCAAAATAATACTCGGCAAAAATTTAAAAAATGCGTATTCAAGCTTCATACCTTTGGATATGACTGAAATGACAGTTTCTTGGGCAAACAAAAACATTTTCGAGTGAAACGAAAAAGTGTTTCTAACTGAAACGAGCGCTCCGGACGTAATGGAATAGACTTCTTAGCCCAAAAATGTACAGAAATGACAGAAAATGGAAACGAGACAACTTGACTTCACAATCTCTCTCTACAACAGAAGCGAGTCTTCAAATAGGCTATGATACCATGTTCGACAACACAGGTATTCCAACAGAGGACGAACACCTTTAGTAACCACTCACACAACCAGATCAAAGATCAACACATCGATGTTTTGACATGGTAAAACCCCTACGGGGAAACATCCACGGCCCTAGCCAACGTGACCACTTGGAGCAGTTTATTAAAACAAAAGAAAAATATTACAGAGAGATTTTACAAGAGAGTTTCTCACAATCGATCATCCGCAAATGACCCTCCATGCTCTTTAGCTGGAGATCATGGACCAATCAGGTGTTAAGCCATGGATCAATGGTCGTTAAGATCGAGGAGAATATGAACCATCGAATCACTCTATGTCGAGAACATATCGTGACCGTCGGATTTCCTAATTACAAATGCATACTAGTGCATACTAAAGAAACACACTTTTACCTAACGACACATTAGACCAAGTAGATCTTAACTAACTCCTAAGTGTCTAAATATCCTAACAATCCCAAGGGAATAATTATCATCTACTTGTGCAATATTTTCCATAACATAACTACTGACTCACACTAGAGAATTCTCATGAATTCTTCCTATTTGTGGTTGTTTTACCTTGATTTCCCAGAGTTTAGAAATTCTTTTGTTTGTTGGCTTAGCGTAGATCTTAGACTGCTTGATCTCAAGAGTTTTCTCCTTGTAAATACTATTTTAACACGAATTTAGGGATGCAATTGTGGCTTTTACCCCGATAGTCATAATTATATTTCGACCTCAATCAAGTCTCCTGTGATTTGATCATGAGTAAGTTAGTTTCCCACAATCATGCTTGCGAACTTGAAAATTCAACTCCGCAAAGTTTTCTGGTAAAACTAGGATTGGTGTCTGGAAGCCTAGGTGTTCTTTGAGTCTTTATATGAGTCTCCATTATTTTTTCGTTTCTGTTTGAAATATCCAAAAAAAAAAAAATTTTAATAGGTAAATTGATTTAATTTTTTATGTGAAGTTGGTTGCTTTTTGTAAGTACAATTGCTTGACTGGAGTTAAGTACATGGTATAAGTATAACATTATAAGATTCTCATCTTTTAAAAGTGAAAAATATTTTGCATAAGATTTTTGCTTACATAGTTGTGAAAAGTTGCATTGAGGATGGACATAACATGATTAGAGTTTATTCAAAATAATTTGCTCATTGATTCATTGTATTTGCATTGTAGGTTGGGTTTTCAAGACAATGTCTTAAGTAGTTTACATTGATCCTTAATTTCATTGTGTAACTGCGCTCGATTAGTTAGTCTTCCAATCTCTATGGATTTATACCTTAGTGCCTCTGCACTGAGTGTTTATTTCCTTGGTCCCTTTTTGGTGGCAATTGCTATCGAGGCCATTTTTGTACATGTTATGATTCAAGGGAAGTTTAAGTCTTGATTTGAATATTGAGTCATCCATATATTGGTTCCTCTAATCCTAGTGCCGACGATTCCTCAATTGTCTTGCCTTTTATGTCAACCATTTCCAAAATTCAATTCAAAGTCCATAATCTACCAAATTAGTGCTCGTAGCATGTCCCAGTGGAAGAGACTCCTTATTGCTCTTTCTCCAACGAGTTTGCCCCTATCCACTGTGACACATTTCTATGAGGGTTATACTTAAGAGTTTGAAGTACCTCGGGACTTACTTTCATCTTTGGTTTATTCACTTTTGTTCAATTGTGGGTTTTCGTTATTGATCCTTGACTGAGCAATTCCTCCTATGTTTTTCGTCAACTCATATATTCACACAATTGAGGATCGTACTAGTATTATCTTGGATCCCATTTTCATCATTGGTGGGACACCTCGTGACTGTCAATGATTTTCATTATTGGTCATTAACTAGGTGGGATTTCCTTATACTATTTTTATTTTGTGTAATGGAAAGTCATACTTGGTGGATTACTTACTCACTTGTTCCAAGACTTTACCATACATCCTCATCATACATTTTACATCACGTAGGTTGAGGGGATTCATTGTTGTATTTCATCAACAAGTCTAGTCCTCTCGACTCTGACTAATTGCTCTGGGAGTTCGACTTAGAGGCCCTTAGTACCTTGGTACCTATAGTCATCATTGGCATGTTTCCTCGCATTCGACAACGGGTCATTATTGCCCCTTGTCTAGATGATTCTCATGGTGTTCAACTCCAACACATTTATTTGTATTTTGAAGGAATGTATTTGTACCTTGGTCCCCACTTTCATCATCATTGGGATACCATGCAACTGGCAATGGTTTTCATTATTAATTACTAACTTGTTGGTTTCTCCCATGTTTGACTTTGATATAATTATTCACAGGGTGTGGATTCATACATAATGGCATGATTTTCGAAGACCTTGGGTGCATATTGCATCTATCTTTAATGTCATTTTTCCTATTATTGATAATTCCAGTACTTCATCAAAATTGGCAAAAAATATGAGCTTTTGAGATTTTCCAAGCTTTAATTATGCATGGAGACATCTGAATTGTGTGATTTGATGCATTGATGCTATACAAGCTTACACAAGTATTGAATGATTACTTGAGCACCCTGTGTGGCCTATAGAATTCACAATTATAATTTTGGTTAACTACATGATTTCACTTTGATTCTCCATAGCTAACTAAGACATTTCTCATGTTTAAGTGTTTCATTGCCCTCATTGTGTTGGTAGATGGTCATAAATGATGTTTTCGACAAAAATCCTTTCTTTTGTGCAAGTGAACAAAAACAATGTGATAGTACACCTTTTTTTTTGTTTTCTAGTTTGTTTGTGACCTGCGGGACTAGCCCGTGGTTGAGAAATCGCGACTCAGGGGCATCTAAGCTGTCAAAATCACCCGGGGATCGCACCCGGCCTGAGCCACACCAACCCTTAACATGGATGGATTTTTTGTCCCCGCAGGTTTCAAACTGGTGACTTAACATCACAGAGTGTCTTAACAACACACTCTGTCACCGACTGTCCCACACTTCAGGGAAATGTGATAGCACACTTGATATAGTGATAACCTTCCTTTCTAATTTTATCTTTATTTCGTGTCCTACATATGCAAGATTTCATTTTCTACGTTGATAGCAAGGGTTTCAACATTACTTTATAAGAATTGCTACGATTATTCATACTTATGTAATTGGCATTAGTGGAAATGATAGTTTATACTATTATTAAGTGTCGTATGACTTATTCTTAAGATTTGTTTGAGATCTATGTTATCTTATAACATTAAAAAATGGTTTTCTACACACCTAAAACTTAGTATCAAATATGAAACAATAAAAATATAAAAAGAATATAATAATTCTACTAAGCAATACTTGGACAAATTTGAACATAGTGACTCCTTTAACATACAAAAGTCTGGGTACCTTGAAGTGGGAATATAGAACATGTCCATTGAATGGTATTTAGATTTCTTTGTTAAGCACTCATATAATGAGTCATTTCATAAACACTAACTTTTTCTAAACCATAGTAAAAAAAAAATAATATAAAGTACAACTTACTATATGACCAACTAACACAACAACCAAAGCGAAATTAATCATAATAGGGCAATACTAATAATAGCTTAAATATGCAATATCGATTTTGCCCATTCCCTAATTTCAATGGCTCTGCATATAATGACTCATTTCATAAAAACTAACTTTTCATAAACCATAGTACAAAAAGAAAAACAATATAAAGTACAACTTGAGATACCATATTACCAAACCATAGTAAAAAAGAAAAACAATATAAAGTACAACTTGACATACCATATGACCAACTAAGAGATCAACCAAAGGCAAATTAATTATAATAGGGCAATACTAATAATAACTAAAATGTGCATCAATTCCTTACCCATAATTTCAATGGCTCTTGATATAAGCTTAATTCATGTAAATTATTTTCTAATTATAACAACATAAATTGTTTATAAAACTAATGTTTTGAGTCAACACTTCACCCAACCTTAGGAGCTAAGTATAAAGATCAAAGATAAATAAAATAAATACTAACAATAATTACTTTTCCAAATATGCTATTATTGAACATTCTATCCATGCAAAGCATTATATTTGATTTGACCAAACTAAATTCCTTGCCAAAGCACAATTTTTCTATTAGACTTACCGCTAAAGCTAAAGAGATTGAAAATAACCCAACAACATAAATCACAAATATGGTTACAAGCAAAGAGAAACATGGAAGAAACATGGAAACCCATCAGTGATCACTTTAAAAAGCCATAATAGCCCCTATTGACTTACCACTAAAGCTAAAGAGATTGAAAATAACCCAACAACATAAATCACAAATATGATTACAAGCAAAGAGAAACTTGGAAACCCATTAGTGATCACTTTAAAAAGTCATAATAGCCCCAAAAGCCATAATAACCCCTATTAATTCCTTTTTTCTTGACTTTTCACCCAGACATGTATTGTTTCCCCTATGCCTTGATCTTCTCGCTATTTTCCTTTAAATTGTACCTTTTTCAATTCTTGTCTTATGCATAGTTATCTTTCTTATCTTTTCTATACTTCTCTCCCTCTATTTTTTTGTGTTATCTTCTTGCTTTCCTAGTGGTTTTCCATATTTCTCTTTTCCTAAACCCTTCCCTATGTTCCCTTCTTGTTTCTTTGATTCACAATTTCCCTTGGTGTTTTTTTATTTTCTTCCACACCATTTTATTTCTCTCTCTCTATGTGCATGAGTTAAACTTTTTACTGTTTTTGCTTCTATCTCCTTACCCCTTTTAGAGTCTCCTTATTCCATTTTTATTCATTTTTGTTGTAACTATTATTTATTTTTTTCTTAACTTCCTTTTATTTCGTAATTAAATGATTATGTCATGATAAATTAAGATTACGGTTCAAAAAATTTATAAAAAATCATTAGGATATGGAATTATGCAAGACATGGTTAAAAATTTAGTGCAATTTTGAATTCCTAATCAATGATCGGGATCATTTGTGCATGGATTAAATCAACAATTTAAGTTGGATTATAGATGCAAAATTAAATGATCTATGATTTGGTTGAGAAAGCATCAACTTATAAATCACAAGTGGGTGAGTTGACCAATCAAATAAAAGGTTTTGAAGAAAATACATGGAGATACAATTGAAGGGAAAATAGTTACCAACTTAACTAGAACTCTACAAAGTTCTTGTTTTTTTGGGGGTGTTTTTTATCCCGTTTTTAAAAATGGTGCTACCCATAGCACCCCACTCCCCTTTTAAGTGGTTTTTTATATTTTAAATTTTCTGATACATAATGTTTTCAAAAAAAATTTAAATGCTTGCTTTTCATCTATTTTCAAATTGTTCAATTTTTTTTTCTCAACCCCATTTTTCATCTATTTTCAATTTTTATTTTTATTTTTATAATTGCACATATATACAACTAAATAATATATATAGTTGCATATTATATGTACTATATAATATAAAGATTTTATTTTATTTTTCAATTTTTTATGAACCTTTTTCATTTAAATTTTATTTTTCAGGTTTTTTTTATATGTTGTTGTAATTTTAAGGTTTCTTAAAGTTTTTTTTTTTTAATTTCACTTTCTTTTGTAATTTAAAAAAAAAAATTAAGGTTTTTTAAAGTTTTTTTTTGTTAATTTTTTTTAAATTTTGTATTAAATTTTGTATTTTAGGTTTTTAAATTGGGTGTTTTTTTCTATATATGTTGTTTTTTATTTTTATTTTTTAAGTTATTTTCACCTTTTCAAAGATTTTTTTTTGCTATTTATTATTCTTTTATATATATATATATTTAAATTATTGTTTTCGGGGGAAATTTTAATTTTTTTTAGTTTTTTTTAATTTGGGTTTTGAATATATTTTTTTAATTGTGTTTTTGTCTTCGTTAAAAAAAATTGTGAAGATTTTCTCCTTTCTCTTTATTTATTTTTTAATGTAAATTAGAAAAAAAAGAGTTAGTAAATAAATTTTCAAGTGACCATTTAGGATACAATTTTGAATTTTTTTATTTGCGTAGGGATTTGTTGTCAAGACCATAGTTTCAATTAGGTCGTAATTAGCTGTAATTTTAACATTTAGAAAAAACATTTTTCTTTATGTAGTGTCACATTTTTATTTAGGTGTTGATTTTAAGGTTTTATGTAGCGTCACATTTTTATCTAGGTGTTGATTTTAATGTTTTTCTAAGCAACTCTTTTATGTTTTAAGGCCATGCTTGAAAAAAATTGTAATTTTGACCTCGTTAGAAAAAGTGGTACTACTAGTAGCACCACTATTTGATTTGGGGGTTGATTTTAAAGTTTTTCTGAGCAACCATTTGATCCTTTAAGACCATGTTTGAAAAAAATTGTAATTTTGACCCGGTTAAAAAAAAAGGTGCTACTGATAGCACCACTTTTTGATTTGAGGGTTGATTTTCATGTTTTTTATGCAAAAATATGGGTTTTAAGGGCTAGAGTTCTTGTTTTGAGGTCACCGTTCTCATTAAGTTGACAACTTTGTTAGGGATGATAAAAGAAAAAAAGAGGAAGAATTAAAGGAATTCAATAATCACTTAGAATCAAAGGATAGAGAAATCACTACATTGATTGTTGCTTGCAATCAATTGAATAAATTGTTAAAAGAAACTCTAAATCGTTTTCCAGAAAGGAGGTACCTCATTGAAGATAAACATCAAATTTTGGATGGGATTGTAGAACATATGTAGGCTTTCAAAGCTCATCCTGAACTTTTTCATCATTGCGAGACAATTGTCATAGCTAAAGCACAGACTCATGTAAATAACCTATTACCTGAAATGATAACAAAGGTAGAAGAAAGTGAATGGGTGATTTCATTCCTCAATTCTTTATCAGATAAGTCATTGCAAGAAATAGTTGTGGAAGACCGAATTGATGTCATTCTTGAGGTTAGGAAGGTAGTTGACAAAAAAAAGCTAATTGTAACATTGGAAAACAAGATAAAGGAGGTTAAACAATTAACAAAAGAATTCAAGGAGCAATTTCAACCTATTTGCAAGTATGGCTTGCCATCCCCGTGGACTTAAGAACATTAGATGTATCCAACCAGTTAACAGAACAAAGTTAATTGTAGCATTGCAAAACAAGATAAAGAAGGTTAACCAATTAACAAGAGAATTCAAGGAGCAATTTCAACCTATTTTGCTTGCCATCCCCGTGGACTTAAGAACATTGGATGTATCCAACTCAACTTTATCAAGCTGCCCTGATTGCATGTTGTGGTGATTTAGATTCCATTGATCTTGGCGAAATTATCTCATCTAGAACTCAAATTATAATTTCCTTAATGTATGATTTTGTTGCATGGATTCTTGTTTCATCATTATTCAAGGCACAACCACTACTAGTACCTTATCATTTACTCATAGAGTTAGAAATCATCGTGAAGAAGATGCATAAACATAATATCCTTGTAAGACCCGAGTGGAATAAATTGATGCGTTGCAAATTAAATATTTTGTTAATAATAGAGAATGAGCAACAAAGGAAAGAGTTTCCAGTGAAGGAAAAAGAGGATAATTCAGCAAGACACAATGACACCTCAACTAAAAAAAGGGGATCGTTATAAACAAGGGAAAGGAAGCCACATCATTAGAAGCAAGAGGACATCATCTCTCCATAAGTAAAAAAAAATCAAAGTACCCTTTAAAGACAATAATGATATATGTTTCGATAGATATATATACACTTTTAATATTTTTAATTTTAGAAGGGGAAGATAGTTATAAAAATGGTTAGAGATTAGTTTTATAAAAGGGAGTCTTTGGGAAAAAAGGGTTGGCATTTTATTAAGGAAAGACATTCATTGCTTTTTGATATAACTCAATGAGAGTTGCATTTATTTTACTTTGAAGACAATGGTAACATTTTAATTAAGGATTTTAAGACAGATTCATCATTGGATCTTGTTGGCTTATTTTATTTATGTTATTTTTTTGTTTTCATATTTATTTAGTTATTTTATTTATGTTATTTTTCTGTTTTCATATTTATTTAGTTTTTTTATTTCTGTTATTTGTAAACATAATTACATGATGGTGGAGTTTGATGAGTTAATGTCATGTTCTTAGCTTATGATAGCTTCAAAGATTTTATCTAATTATAATATTACTTTTTGATAGATGTTAACCTATGAAACATGATGCCTCGGATGGGGTGACACAATGAGTTTTTCAGACCCCTGGAAGGGCACAGGGCCTGACCTTAAATGCGGTAGGTTGACCCCCATCCCCTCAGCATTAACGATGGGCGCTGGCCCCAGCCGCCATTCTCAAGACAAGGGACCTCTCCCTCGCGGGAACAATCCGGTCCTGCAAGCATTCAAGGTGATAGAGTTAATGGAGGAGGACGTCCCATCGCTCCTCTCGCTTTTGAACGGGATGAGACATGGATGCACTCAGTTCGTCTTCGCCCTACTCCATCGTTGCAATTGCGAGATCCGGTGCATTAATCAGACCACCCTTTGCGTTTTTTCAATCCGTTCTTTCACTCCGATACCTTGTGAAAGAGGGAAACCACGTCGTGGTTCTGCTTGGTATACCCATGCCGCTCGACGTCAGAGCTTGCAACATATGGAGTGAGCGCTCTCGCTAGCTCGCACCCATCTTGTGCGAAGAGAAAATGAGGCCAAACTCCCTCCCATGGCATATGTGGAGGATATTTTCTCGGAGGAGCCAGTTCAAGCTCTACCAGAGCATCTCTTATTCATTGTGCCCGATAACTGGCAGCCCACAAACCATTTTCTGGAAAAAGACACTTCAACAACCTCTGAGAGGAAACCAAGGAGCAACACAAGAGCAAAGAATTGCGATGACTTCCCCATCTGCTACATAGAGGAAGAGATACCGAAAGAAATGGCCTCTCAGGAGGCCACAACTGAGGCTGGACACACCGAGCGATGAGGATGAAGGAGTAGGCGGAGAACAACAAGGGGAGGCAGTCCCAAGTGAGGCCGAGGAGAACAAACTAGGAGGCACGACGAGGGAGGGCGGAAAGATCCTGTCGCCACCTCTCATTTCATCCATGCATGAGCAGCGGCGTGTCCCGCCACCTTTCCTCCACCGGAGCACTTGGAACTCTTGTTTGATTTGCGGGGACAGATGGCGGACCAAGTCCACCGTGTCCTCCTCGTGAGACAACGACTAGACAGGCTTTATGACGCATATTCCAATACCCCAGCAGGTCAGAAATGCCCAACCTACGTGCAGTCGTTCGTGATGCTAGCTAGAGAAGGAGAACAAGAGGCCGAGGCCAACAGGGCCACCGGTTAATCACCATGGTTATGCTTATGTTTTGTTTAGTTTTACTGCTCAGGGCTATGCTTAGGCTTCTAGATGCTCACTGTCACATCCTGGACACAATTCAAACTATGGAACGCCATCTGCCTTGGTTTCCTACGGGCATGACAGATGGCAGACCGACCATTTTTTATTGGAACAATATTGGCTGCCACATGTGCTAGTTTCCGATAAAATGACGACAGAAATGGCAGCCTCAACACAGTTGTATTTTTTTTTGCCACTTAATATAGCAAGAACCACCTCCTTTTTACTTAAAAAAAAAAACCTATGAAACATGATTCGTTGAAACCCCCCCGTGTCTCGAATCCCACGTGGGGACACAGATTCGACCTAATTCGTGTCTGACACGAATTTAGGTCGTGTCCTTCACACGTGACACAACCTAAATTCGTGTCAGACACAAATTTGGATGGTGTCACGATTTCATGACACGCGTCACACAAAGTTATGAAGGCCTAACGGAAAATTTTCCATTTGGATGGTTGTAATGTGAGGAGGTTCTCCCTCTTATGTTGTTTTTCAGTGATATTTCTGAATATATTTATCTTGAAGCTATCAAATAATTGTTGCTGGAATTAATATTTCATATTAGGATAACACCTACATAACCTTATTCAAGAGTGGCACTGGTAGGACTCTCCAAGACTATATTTCTGCATTATTTTTCAGCATTATTAAGGCTGATTCAAATAATTGTTGTTGGAATTAATATTTCATATTAGGACAACACCTACATAACCTTATTCAAGAGTGGCACTAGTAGGACTCTCTAAGACTATATTTCTGCATTAATTTTCAGCATTATTAAGGCTAATTGTGGCATGTTGATAGCAGCCCTTTCCTCAATCATTCACAAAACTGTCCTCTTTAGATTGATGTTTCTCAACTTCATTTACCCAAGATTTGATAGGCACTAGTCTCGGTCCTCTATGAATCCATTTTACTCTTCTACAATGTATTTGTTTTGCTAAAGCTAGCTCTTCATATTCACCTTGATCCTTTTTGCCATAACTTTAGTATTCCTACCTTAGGGAAACTCCCCTTGTGTTGGAGGAGAGCTAGCCTAAAGTGAGAGGAAAAGCTATTGTGGTGACAATGGGAAGCCTTCCTAAGTTTTCCTGGGATGCATCTTTATGTCTAAATTTCATTTTTATGTCTAAAATATGAATCTTTATGTCTAAATTTCATTTTTGTATGTGTAATTTTCAATTTTTTTTCATATATATATATATGTGTGTGTGTGTCCTCTATGTCCTGTTGTCGAGGTCAAAATTTCATGTGTCGGACACTCGTATTTCCATGTCCCATGTCATCGTGTCAAGTGACTTAGATGTTAACTTTAGTATAAGATCTATAAAGAAAATTTTATGCGTGGAATGCTCTCTTTGCATTATAATACATTAAATATTTTATTACTGAGTGTTTTCTTATTTAGCATTTCAATTGAAACATTTACTGTGATTATTCTTTGTATATTGTTTTTGGATACGTGTGAATGTATAATTACTTACTTATGAAGAAATAAAATTTCCCGAGAATTGTAAATATTTTGTCTTATATTTAATCATACATGATTTGGTTCCAAGTATAAGTTAATTTTGATGATTTTTGGTTGCGATAAGAAATAGATAAAGTTGCATGTCTTTGAATTATTTGTTGTATAAATTCAAATAATTTTTTTTTATAATGAAACTTGAAAATGTTTTTCCACTCTTTTAAAATTTTGTTCCAATTAGAGAGATACCCCTTTGGATTTTGGATTATTTCAAGAAAATATAAATCCGAAAGGTGTAAAATACCTTCATAGGTGCATTGACATTTTTTATTTTTTAGATAACAACACACTCTTTTTTGTTTTAATGTCAATTTTTTCTTTATTCTTGTTTTCATTTTGATTTATATTTTAAATTTTTCATCATATACCTTGTTCCTTATTTCTCATCTCCTCTTTTATATATTTTATTTGCACTTTTCTTTCCTCATATATTTATCTTGGTTTTGCCATTCTCTCCTCATGAGTTCATTTTATATTATTTATTTTATTTGGTATTTTGATTGTTTTGCATTTAAATATTTGTGCTCCATGTCATAGTTTAAGAGTGGCTTACCAAAGGGCAATTAAAAACACCCTATGGTACCAATATTAAATGATATACAGACCTTTTCAGACTCAGAGACTAAGTGGATTCATAGATTACATAGAGCGTGCTCTTTTCACAGAGTTTACGGATTACAATTTTTTTCTTGGTTGGTCATCTAATAGTGTTTTCCAATAAAATATCATGTAAAGAAAAGTGGTTCCACGAACACCCAATGCTCAATCAATGGTAAAATTGAATCTTTGAAGCACGTTTTGTGGGAGTGTTGGATTGCAAGAGCTTGTTGGAAATAGATTCTAAAGTTCAATATCTTTGATATCTTTGACCTATCCAACAAGAATGGGAGGCTCGACAAATATATAAATTGTTTGTTAAATTACAATCATGATTGGAGTCTGAGACCACTAGGTTGAAAGGGGCAATAGAGATAAGAAATTCAATAATTTACAAGGTTGATGTGACTTTTTTTAGTTTCTTCAACATACAAATCTAAAATGTATTTTTGTAATCAATAATTGAGCAAAAAAACCAAGAGGTTGTCTCTAGTTGTGCAAGGAGCATCAAGCTGACCTAGGTTGAACTAGATTCTTCCTTTGGCCATGGTTTTGGTTTAGGAAGGTGATTATGGCACAATATAATCACAACTAGCCAAGGGTTTGTCTCATGTCCCTCTAAGGGACTTATTTGTTCACTTTAGATCATTAGGACGATAATTATAAATTGACCTATGCATGAATGATGAACATGTACAACTACAACATGAAAAAAATGCAAAGTGAATTGATAGGTGTCACTCCTGATTAGGGCTAGGTGATTTGCACTGAAGCTGAAGAGATATTGTCACAGGCCTGACGAGCCTACGGTCGGGCGATAGAATCACCTGACGCTCCTAGTTAGCGTGCGACACCACAATTGTTCATTTGGCAATGAAACTACACCAAACTACTTAACTCGGACTACGCCTTCACGTTAATTCATTTGTTATTTAAGTCATGTCTGCGTTATCTTATACTTAGTTGCGAAAGTAAAAGAAACCATTCATACAAGTACAAACGAAACATATGTGCAGGCGCTCAAACTGGCCTAATACCCAAAATACATCTTTACACAAAACCAAATAACAGTGTGTCGAGCTAAACTCTCGTGCCACATGAAAAAAGTTTACATAAGGAGCTTTCACTCAGTAGTAGTTGTGAAAGTCATACAATTGTTCAGTAAGATGCCTTCATGCATCCTTCCTTCGTCATCGCAGAGTGAACTACTGCAGACTTCATCTTTGTGATACCTGTGATTCTTTCTTATGCGTTCATCCCCTTGCTCGGTTCAAACTTTGCCTTCTTTCCTCAGCTTAGAGCGACCCTTCCTTCCTTGCCACAGTTCAAATTGTCTTAACAACTTCCTTGATAAATACTTGCCCAAATATGTGAAGGCTCCTCCCCAAGGCAGCCCAAGCTGCCCTAAGGGATCTACTTGGCTCCTTGGGAAGAGCTCGTCTCCCTCTTTGGTCGCTGCCTCAAGCTCCTCAATATGGGATCTTGAAGAAGTGTCTCACAACTCCTTGCCTTAGCTGAATTCCAAATGCCCAACTCACATTTGGTTAAATAGTTGTGTGCCCTTTCCTTGCGACGCATCTCTTCCAATCGACGCGTCACTTCCTTCGCAAGCCGACGCACACTTTTGGTTATTTGTCCACTTTCGCTAGTTGAGCCAACTCGTCAAGAGACACGTGCCCCTTCCAAACGCGCACTCTTCCCCAACCAACGTCAACTTTTAGTTAAATGCGCCCAACTTGTGTCTTTGTCCGTTTGCTTGCCCAATCACATCGCAAGACGTCCATCGCACATCTTGGGTGTTCGTTCCTCGTTTCCTTGGTGGGTGCCCATGTCTTCGCGGAGTGACCACCCAACCGACTCTTCAGTCAAGTCACCAACCTTCGTCGCAAGTCCATCTTGGTGAAGTCGTACTTGGCACAACATCACACCCAAGTAACCACAACTTCACTTATAAAAGAACTGAATGTCTGCTAACTCATCTAAATCGCAAGTCTTAGCTTGTGGAGGGAGCCTGCATGCTCCAATCTAAGCGTGAGGTATGACATGCTCCCCCACTCAAAGTCTTGTTGTCCTCAACAAGCCTTCATCTAAGTGTCTTGGCTTCTGACTGCAACCATCTATTGAACTGATGTGACAAACCTTTCCCCAATCCAACCACTTATGTCATGTTTCACACACATCCATGGAACCACATCTTGAGCAATCTGGGTAGCTAATCCAACTTAGCGCCCAATCTATAAAAATGTACTCCACATTCCATCACATAGTTATTTTGCTTCAACCATTCCCCACATTGTCCAAATCTTGCCTTACTGTCCGATCTTCGTCAAGAAGTTCCATTGTAGTGACCAAGTGTTTGGACTCCCGAATTCAATTTTCCACATCCCTACTTAGGATTCAGTCTACGTTTTTTTTTGCATACCTACTTAGACAGACTTCGGTCTGAATTTCCTATTCGGTCCATCTATCCATCTACTTGTGCAACCAAGGCTACTTCATGTATGTCTACTTGCGATGTTGTTCCAAATGACAACCTCTTGCCAATCCAAATTTGTCCAAGTTATTCAAGTCGAAGGGACCACCCAAAGGATTCTGCACCTGCTTCTAACGAAGTTGTGTTCGAGCCAATACGTATGCCAATCAACAAATCTGAGTCAATTTTCACTAGCCAAGCCCCCCAAGAACATTTGTGCACCTGATGTCCCATACCACCAACAATCCAATGTCCCATACCACTGGAAAACACCCTCATATCACTTGTCGTGCATCTTGCCCATTGTAGTTCTTGAAAAATTTCTTGAACGACTCCCTTGATGTCTCTTCTATATTTCTTGAAACAGAACCTCAAGTCTTCTGCCATTCGTCCCTTGGTTTTTTGTTGCGAGAGTTATTGTCTCTATCACCCATCATCACACCCAACTCGTCTCATATCCAAGCTATCCAAAAATGCAAGGAGATCACTGCACGTCTTCCACCCGTACAACCGACCGAATTCACTTTTCTTTGCTCCTCCTACAGATTGTAGGGAGCTCAGGTCTACCTCATCGTTGTTGCAACCATTCCCCTCATGGAATATTGGTTCACTTGACGAGTTTGCCCAAGGAAAACATGATCTTGGCTTCATCGATCAACCTCCCATTCTCTTCGTCACATGTTTGCGAAATGCTCCAAGTGCACTAGTTTTGCACATCCAACAATCACCTCTGCACTACTTCCTTCATGCTTTGTTTCATCACGCCTATGCGATCCTCCGATCTATGTAAGTCTTGAACTGCCATCGCAACTATCTCAATATATTTTCTAAATGGTTCCAAGTGGAACGAGCCACCCAAAGACTTCCATGTCTCAACACGTTTGTGCCAATTCCTCTGTCAACTCCAACCGATGATCGCTCTGATTTGTGAGTCATCCCTCATCCGCAAGCATCATGAGAACGCCCTACCTATCTCATGTCCCATACCATGAGCAGGAGCGCATCACCTTGTCCACTCAGGTTGTGGTCTAACTCATCATGGATTTCTATCGACGGTCTCCTTTGTCGACTCTTTACTACCTTCGTTCGTTTCTTGGAACAAATTGTCTTGCCTTTGCTAAGACACTTCTTCGTTTGTATTTCTGCAGCGATGGTTAAGTCACTTCAAAACTCAACCAATATATATAAGGCACTCATGCACCAAAGTAACCCATACAAGTATTCAACCAAAATACGTGTGTCCCTGCCTTCTTTATTACAACAAGCTCTTCAATGCACTCCACATGAAAGTGCAACAACAGTTCAACTTGTCCCCATTTCTGCCACCAAATCTACCTAACTCCCTCTTCTGGAACTCACCCAAGTAGGTCACTCCAAGTCTTTGTTTGCATCTTCGTAAGCGCTTTGAACTGTTCGTGAATTCAACGAAGTTCCTAGCACCTGGGCCTCTCCCAAGTCTACGATGGAAACAAGTTGCTCTTGTCCTCGACCAAGTCTTCATGTCTCTCTTCAATGAACCCAATGCAACAACTCAGATTTTGAAAATATCTTTGGAATGATCGTACATGTTCACGACTTATTTGGCATATTCATGGTTCAAGTCTCCTTGTTGTCGCAAGTCTGCAATCGAAAAACTGTAACGTTCGAAATCCCTCTAAGTCACCTTCCTCATGGTTGCTCCCAACCGAACCCATCTTCCATTTCCCCGTCTGTTATCTTTGCGCCTTGCAGTGCCTCAGCACCAGGACACCATGCAAATCAATTGATCATCAAGTCTCTTATTGTTAACCGACATCCGTCCGAAAGCTGTGATCCACAATCACAACCCAACCGACCCAACTTTTCTTTGGTATTGCATGACACGAAGTTGGAATGGTGGAAAATGTGCCCACTTGCGATCCAACCCATGCATTCAATTGAGCCTTCCTTCTCCATCTGTTATCTTTGCGCCCTGTAATGCCTTCGCACCATGACACCATGCACAAATCTGTAGTGCACGACACAAAGTTATCATGGTGGAAATCATGCTCAACTGTCTCCATTGCGACTAAACTTCATTTCGCCATCCCAAGTCACGATAGTGACCCAACTCACTGACTTCTCTTGAAATTTTGCGATCACTGTTACAATTCTGTGACATAGATTCATTCCATCACCACAAAACTGTCTTTGCAATCACCCATGTTCAACGCACCCAAATTGACCTTTCTCGCCTGCTTGAGTTTATATGCTCTATCTACTCAATGAGCTTGCCAAACTGTCCATCAATTTGGCTCTGATACCATCTGCCATGAGAGTGAAAATGTTGAAGATCTGATCAATCCATCTCTAACTCAAAACAAAATCGATTTTGATACCATCTGTCACGGGCCTGGCAAGCCTACGGTCGGGCGACGAAATCACTCGACCCTCCTAGTTACCGTGTGACACCGCAATCGTTCATTTGGCAGGGAAACTACACCAAAATACTTAACTCGGACTATGCCTTCATGTTATTTCATTTGTTACTTAAGTCATGTCTGCATTATCTTATACTTAGTTGCGAAAGTAAAACAAACCATTCATACAAGTACAAACAAAACATATTTACGGGCAGCCAAACCGACCTAATACCCAAAAGACATCTTTACACAAAACTGAATAACATTGTGCCGAGCTAAACTATCGTGCCACACGAAGAAAGTTTACATAAGGAGTTTTCAATCAATAGTAGTTGTGAAAGTCATACAACTGTTGAGTAAGTTTCCTTCGTGCATCCTTCCTTCGTCATCACATAGTGAACCACCTCGGACTTCATCTCTGTGATACCTGGGATTCTGTCTTATGCGTCTGTCCCCTTGCTTGGTTTATACTTTTCCTTCTTGCCTCAGCTTAGAGTGACCCTTTCTTCCTAGCCATAGTTCAAATTGTCTTAACAACTTCCTTGAGAAAGACTTGCCCAAATCTGCGAAGGCTCCTCCCCAAGGTAGCCCAAGTTATCCTCAAGGGTCTACTTGGCTCCTTGGGGAGAGTTTGTGTCCCTCCTTAGTCGCTGCCTCAGACTCCTCAATCTGCGATCTTCAAGAAGTGTCTCACAACTCCTTGCCTTAGCGGAATTCCAAATACCCAACTCGCACTTGGTTAAATAGTTGCACGTCGTTTCCTCATGACACAACTCTTCCAACCGACTCGCCACTTCCTTCGTAAGATGATGCACACTTTTGGTTATTTGTCCACTTTCGTGGGTTGATCCGACTCGTCAAGAGACACGCGCCCCTTCCAAGTGCATGATCTTCCCCATCCTACGTCAACTTTTGTTTAAATGCGCCCAACTTGTGCCTTTGTCTGTTTGCTTGCCCGATCGTATTGCAAGATGTCCATCACATGTCTTGGGTGTTCGTTCCACATTGCCTTGGTGGGTGCCCATGTCTTTGCGGAGCGCCGACCCAACCGACTCTTTGGTCAAGTCACCAACCTCGTCGCAATTCCATCTTGGTGAATTCTTACTTGGCACAACATCGCGCCCAAGTAACCACAACTTCACTTATAAAAGAACCAAACGTCTCCTAACTCATCCAATTCGCAAGTCTTAGTTTGTGGAGGGAGCCTGTGCGCTCCAATCTAAGCCCTAGGTATGACATATATGCGTTAAGGTAAAGTGAGTATCTATTGAGGAAATAATATTATGCTTAGATACTAAAGGAGTTCGAAATGGATTTAAAGTGCAACAAGAAGTTCCCAATGTGTAGATGATTACTCAACCATGCCAACTTTTTCATCTAGTACATGAACTTCAAACTGCTTATGGCATGCCAAAATAAATAATAAATCTTTGTTAGGGGAAGTTTAGAAGCTACATATTATGGGATCAAATCAACGATACATGGTTGAGCAAATAACATTGATAATTTCTAAGGCATAGAGCAACAAAGCAACACTAGAGTGGATAACCAGTAAAAACTATAAAATACAAATCCAGCTTGAAGATGCTAGGAACATATTTAACATCAAAGAAAAGTTGATTGAAGAGTGTAATATTAAGCACCTACAAAATGTCTAAAGAAGCAAAAAACGTAATAGAAGAGCAAGTGTGAATCACTAAAATGGATTAGGTTATTGTGTTAAAGGATAAATTGGTGTATTGGAGGATAAAAATATTGAAGTTGAAAAAATGACATGAAATCTAGCTAATTAAGCACATGATAAATACTTTGCTTTGAAGGATTGCATGTAAAAGGTTGAGTTTTAGTGGGATGCGCTAATTACAGAGAAACTTACAAAATAAGATGTTGATGAGTCTAAGGCTAAAATATTTTGTGAACAAACTAAATGAAATCGAATCCATGTGGATCACAACTATAGAGTAATTTAGTTAGTTCAATGGTGCAACTATGAAACTAATGCCAAAAGTTGTGCCAATCTCTGAAGAGGAGTAGACTTGTGCACTAAGTTGAGGGTGAGTCAATTGGTGTAGTTGGGATTGTCGGTGACCTTCTTTGAAGTCTTTAACTAAAGCCACATAAGTCCAATAGTTTTGGGAACATGTTGCACATACATAATGGATACATGTAGGAAAGGGTACACACCATACAAATAATGCAAATATGTGTATAGATCATGGATGCACCAATGACAACAAAGTTTCTTCCAACAAATAATGAAATTTTTTTAGTGAATATGGAGAGTTCTAGAAGCTTCCACAATTGGTCTTGCAAAGCTATAAATAAGCCACTAGTTCTATTGGAAAGGACTTCTCATGTTTCCTACGTTTTTTTGGGTTCTTCATGTTGTAATTACGTGATTAGGCAGGTAATGGAAGATGTATTCACCCTATGGCCATGGCTATGATGTTGTGGTGTGTTAGGTGGGTTTATGTGCATGAACATGTTGATCATCTAGATTAATGAGTTATCTTAAAGGGGTTATTGGGACTTACTTGGGCTTCCATGGTTCTTATGCATATGTAATTGTGAGGTTGGTTATCTTTAATGTTCAACTCAATGTATGATGGATAATTTTTTATTTTATGTTAACTCCTTAATGGATGGATATTAGTGTTGTACACTGATTTACACACTCATCGTGTATTTATTTTCATAACAACCTACCATATACCCCTTGGGTGAGATTTCTCTTCTTGTATGCACATATGGAAATACCAATGCCTTATACTATAATAGTGGCTTGGAAAATCATGTGGACCTTGGGTATTCCATTTTGCACCAATAGACACCAACTAATATAGATGTTGGCTTATTAGTCTCTCATTGAAAGCATTTGTAGCATACCCCGATATGCCTCCTTTGATTGTCGACGCACTCTAAAAAACAATTCTCTTTTACACCAATTGGGGTTTCCTAGTTGTGAGTCAGTTTCAACCTCAACAACCCCATGACTGATTTCCTACATGTACAAATATAAATACAATGTTGTAATGGAATCAAGTAGAGATGCGCAACAATTTTCCCAAATTGCTACAACTAATATTTAACAATGTGCACAATTCACAAAAAGGATTCTCATTGAACTATACAGTTAAACATTCTAGTGCATAATTATTACACTATCAATCGCTTACATGAATATCATAATAGCATACACAAAAATATTCTACATAAAGATAATTACAATTATTTCCTTATTCTAGCATAATCATTGATATCTACAAAGCCAATTTGATCCACTTGGCATAATTTCCTTTTAATTTATATAACATAGTCTAAATCATGCATTCTCTAACATGAATTGATGGCTATAATACCCTTATAATTTGCACATAATTATCATCCTAGACAACCCACCACATATATCTAGGACATGATGATACCGTAATAGTATTTACTAATTTAAAACCATAATCCTTACACACAACAACAACCATAAGCATTAATTCTCAACATATAAATAATAATGATAGAATTACTTCTTTGTTAGTTGTTGCACTTGGGGAAAATATCCATAGGAGCATTTTCCCTCTCAACCATAGGCACCAACTCATGTAGGTGCCAACCCCAAGTAGAGTAATGAAGCAACAAGAGTGAATTTGACAACTTGAACATTCAAACACAACCCCAACCTAGCGTAAAACATAAATGACCCTACTACTTTCATATATGCATTTCAAGCACCTCAATTAACTCTTAAACATCACATGGACCTCTTCCTTACACCACAACCTTACAAAGACAATTCCCTTCTTTTCTAAATAGTCCCTAAGGAAGTCCAGTCTACACATTATCTTTGTGCAAGAAGACTCCTAATGCAGTTCCTCTTGTTGGAAATCTTGGCACTAATTTGGCAATAAGGACAACTCTCTACTCAATGCCATGGATCACAATGATGCCATTCCTCTCACCACCAACATGGAATTTACCATATATTCCCTGATATTAGCATGCTTGCTAAATGAATGGAGCAACAACAACTCCCTCGTCTCTCCAAGGACGACCTTCTATTGTTCATCATTGCCTAGAATAGTCTATCATAGCCTAAAATGGTGAGTCACTACCAAGAATGGTTCCCAAACAGAGTTCTAACCTTTTGTTTGAATGTTCATGCATGCCCATGTGAGGTGGCTACAAGCATGCCAAAGCAAGGACAAGAACTCTTAAGGAAAGGAAAATTGCCAAAATTAAGAAAAGGTCAAATGTTCCTCAAGGAAAGGAAAATTGTCAAAGTTAAGAAAAGGTCAAATGTTCCTCAAGTTGGCACTTGTCAACATGATTAAGTCACTTATTCTCTCTCATTCTCCTCTTGTTGCCTCTTTTCCCCCATGGTTCTCCTAGGATGTTTTAACCACAAATGAACTTTTATTTATTAAATATTGTTATATAATAATCCAAATGGTAATATACTTACCAAACCTACCATCTGATTATCATACCTGCTTCACAAGGTGACACCATTTCACATGTTTGGTCTCTTGCCATCATATGATGGACCTTAGCCTTTCCTTGTGCACTTGAAGCATTAATAGTAACATAATGTCTAAGGGTTCAAAATTATATTATTACATTCTCCCCCCCCTTATAATAACTTTGTCCTCAATGTACTTCTCTTTTTGACAATAAAATCATGTCTTCGCATCATTCTTTATATGCAACATCAATGACATTTTCTCCATTGTGATCTTTGCATTTGTTGTCATTCTTGGAAAACGGGCTTCAACAATTATTATCCTGGACTTGAACGCTTCCAAGGCTATCGTATTTCAACATATGCCTGTAAAAACCAACAAAAGAATATGTATTTATCATAGCCATTTAATTTTTTAGGAAACAATTATTTTATCCATAGAAATTTTCAATTCATAATTAAAGCAAATATATTCATAGTACAAGATATATTGTGCAATTTCAGTTCAATACCTATCTGTATAAATATATGCTCGCTTTACATGGTTCCCATGAGAAAGATTCAACATGTTGTCTTCTCTAACACATCCAAAATATATTGCCTCTTGATCCAAGATAGTATATGTCATGAATCTCACACAACATATTCATTCAAGTCCTCTCTTCCTTGTAGCCACTCACCCTTACAAGCTCAGGAATCCCCTTCTCTATAAAACAATTCCTCATGCGATCCATCATTTACCAAGGATTTTACATGTAATAAGAGCATAAACTTCTAGAGCTTTATTGCCAATGCGTTGGACCACTGTTAGCCTCAAAACAATGATTAACTAAAGGGGATCAATGCATATCACATGGTTCCAATGTCATCACATTATCATCCTCCTCACACTTTGAAGCTTATAACAACAACTTATAACAACAATCATTTGTCCTCACTAGATAAATCCTTCATTTCAATTGTGTGATAGACATACAACTATCATGGGATATTTCCTTTTTAATCTTTTAATTAGAATTTCAATATGTTAAAATGCAATAATCAAATTCAGTAATATAAGAAATATCTCATAATATTTAGCTTTTAAGCTTGTATGCATAGTCCTAGTCTTCATTATTGACTTACTATCATTTTCCATGTTCAAGACAAATTTGTATGCTATCTTTTCCTTCTTGACAAACTATTATGCAACCAAAACACATTTTATGCATACACCAGCACACATGTTATGCATATACAATCTATTCATTGCCATATTGCTAACAACATATAAAATGATCCTAGAATTATGAACACCCATCATTCAATCGTTTCATTGTTACTATTTTTCTATAATGACATATCATTTGTCATATTTGTAATATCCACACATAGATTCATTCAACACCAACAATCATATGTGCAATTCTTTCTACAATTACTCATCATGTTTGCTAATATTCATATGTGCATAACCATAGATTTTCATAATCACATGGTTCATTTAATGCTCACTTGCATTCATTCAAGAACACTATATTATTGAGTCATGCAATCTATCATGAGAAGTTGCAAGCTTTAGCCAATGTTGGGTATGCATTCCAGACACCTTCCCATCACTTAATCAACTATCTAGACACCATCCTCTTTAGCCAAACACAACACAAAGGAAGACCTTTCCTTTCTTTCTTTGACAATCCTTCAGTATTCTTCTTTGCCTTCTATTGCTCTTCAGTGCAGGCATAAATGTTGTAGTCCATGACATTGATATAAGCGGTGATACCTTTGGATAGTGGTGCAACAATTACAGACTCTTACAAGGCCATTAACAACATTATTTCACACATGGTTGTGCCACACACATACTCTTTCACATATGCAAGATTGACATCCTTCACCATCCCTATTTGGATGCCAACCAAATCTTTGGTATTATTTTAAGCCCTAGAAAAAGCCCCATTTTAAGCACTATATAAATCCATAGATATTGAATCAATACTTTTCTATTGTTATATTAGTGTTGTCGACTAGACCCTTTAATTGTAATTGTACCATTTGTCTCCTATATATACTAAGGAGACATTTTTTTAGAATCGTCTCATCTTGTGCATTTGTTCTAATGTAAAACGAGGTTCCCCCCTTGAATATTCTTATCTTTCATTCTTCTATCTAATTCTCAAGGTGTGGATTTACTTCTATTTCTATTTTCAGGCTATTTGGGTGTTTGTTGCCTAACATTTGGTTTCAAAGCATACAATCCTAGGGTATTTCTTCTTCAAACGAGTCATCTTGGAATTTTCGCTACAATTATTTTTTGGTAAAGTTTCAGACTCTAAAATTTTCAATATCCCGAGGAGACATAGCTAAGTACTTATGATTAAAATTCTATATTTTGATTCACTATACTTTCTGAGATATATCCCATGGAAGTTAGAGTTTTTACTAGTCTTGAAATTAGTCTCAAAAAAGTCATCTTGGAATTTTCACTACAAGTTTTTTTTTGTTGAAGTTTTAGATTGTGAAATTTTTAAGATCCTGATGAGACATAACATATTAATTGCGGTAAAAATTTTAAGTTTTGTTTCACTATAATTTCTTAGCTATATCATGTGGAAGTTGGGGTTTTTGACTAGTGTTGAAATTAATTTCAAATGAATCATCTTGTAATTTTAGCAATAAATTTATTTTGGTGAAGTTTCAAACTGTGACATTTTTAGAAGTCTAAAGGGACATATTGAATAAGTTATGATAAAAATTTCAAATTTTAATTTACTATAATTTTCAAGTTACAAGATGTGGAAATTAGGGTTTTTACTAGCCCTAAAACTAGTCTCAAACAAGTGTTTTGGGTAAAACAATCATATCTCCTTTTGCAAATATCCAAATCGAGTTCCACTAGTTTGGTTGCATAGGGTACAAACCATAGTATTTCTAGTTAAAACTTCAAAAGTTGATACAAAAAATTGAGCATATGGCAGTCCGTACAAGTTCACTATTTTGAAAGGGAAAAAAATCAACAAGTTTTGGAGAAATTACCACAACTTTCCCTTGGCACATCAGAATTTAATCATACTTGTGGAATTGTAGAGAAGACATACCAGGATACCATAGTTTTAA
The DNA here is from genome assembly GCA_009831015.1 of Picea engelmannii. Lineage (NCBI taxonomy): Eukaryota > Viridiplantae > Streptophyta > Pinopsida > Pinales > Pinaceae > Picea > Picea engelmannii. The sequence goes on from ML813738.1 coordinate 40,520, forward strand.
AACCACAGGTACATAAATTTCATGTTTATATCAAGTGCAAGGTCAGCCTCAAAACGATATCCAAATCAAGAGTTTAAAGGTACACAAATTACAATTGATATAAATTTGATTGGGAGATTTATTTTAGGAGATTTAAAAGTGTGGTAAAGTTAAAATATAGAAGAAGTATAGATTATTATTGTTATCCCACATGGAAAAGGGTGTTCCAAAAATTTATACACCAATTAAACCTCAAGAGAGCTCGACCATGACTCAACAAGAAAGTGAAGAGATAGAAAACAAGCTATCCAAATTGGAGAACCGATTCAATGGATTGAGGAATAGATCAACAAAAAAGGATGATTTGAATGAAATGATGGAACAAGTACAAAATTACATGTCATCCATGATCTTACATACCCTAGATGAGTTGTTTTTTAAAGGAGATATCGAGATTCAAGGAAATCATGAAAATGTGGAGAACATAAAAATTGAATCCCATAATCATGATTATTCATCACTCCAAGATCCACACCATCGGGGGTTCAACATGGCACCGCAAAACTACTTAATTATAAATATTGATATGAGGAAATTTGATGGTAAATATCCTACAACAAGGATATTCTAGATGGAGCAATTCTTTGATCTATACCAAGTGCCAACCTTACAAAAGGTAACTCTTTCATCCTTGTATTAGAACCCGATCAATTTGTTTGGTACCAATGAATCTATTGTCTCTTGGTCCATTTTTACAGATGAATTGATAGCACATTATTGGGATATTAAGAGAAATGCATTCTTTAGTCAATTCATAAATCTCCAATGAGGTCCAGTTACAGAGAACATCAAGCAATTCCAAAAACTAAGTCTCGAGGTAAAGAACATTCCAAAGGATAATTTGTTAGATCTCTTTATGGGCAATTTAAAGGAGAGCATTCAACATGAGGTGCATCTCTTTGAATCTAAATCCTTAGAGCATGCTTTCAGTATGGCGAGGAAATGTGAAAGTAAAAATATGGCTACTAGAAGATTGACCACTAACAACTATAGAGAACACCATGTTCCCTCTCCTAACCTCACTCAGCCTACAAGGTTGATGCCTAAAAAAATAGATGAAAGAAGAGAAAAGGGACTATGTTTCAATAGTGAGAGAAGGTACAATAGGGGGCCTAAATGAGGTGAGAAGAAATTATTCTACATAGACTATGAAGAGGAAGGAGATCAATAATTTGAACCATCACAAGATCTAGAACTAGAAGAGACTACTCCAACCATATCTTGTCATGCATTGGCTAGCATTAGTACTCTGTAAACCCTCAAGATAGAAGGATATATCAAAAAGAAAAAAATTAACTGTGTTGATTGATTTTGGTAGTATCCATAACTATTATAATAAAATAGATGTGATCATTTTTCCATAGACAATATAGCAATATTGTCACCCAACCATAGGCATGAAGCCACCCCCGAGCACCTTTAACCTTGACAGACATAATAATTTTGGAAGCAAACCTTAAAACCTATAGCCAACCATGATAATGTATCTCTCTCCAAGGCTAGCGTACCAAGCAAAGAATCCAAACCATAACCAAGTAGAAATTCCAACCATAACCAAAAGCCAAAATCCTAGTTGCAGTAGTTGGAGCTGCACTCCCTCTCGAAAACTTGTGCACCACTAGTCTGTGTGAGCTGTGAGAGTGTGAATGAAAATGAGCTCTAGCGTCCTCTTATTTATTGTGCTCTTTGTCATATGTCCGGGCCGACTTCTTCTTTTAGAGGTTAACACTTAGATATTAATTATTTTATTGATTCGACATGTGTTCTAGGGTTTCTACACATATGTTTAGGGTTTCTCTTACTTCCCAAAATATTCTAGTCTTGTCAAAGGCTACACATAGAGGTTAATACCTCTCACAACTACCATAATATAAACACTCCCTCCTAGCTAGGGAGGTATTAAAGGAAATGGTTGTGAGCAAAAACAAACCATTCAATCAATAACATCATCATAACCACACATACTATCTCGTGATCACGTAGATAAACTCACGAGAAACATCACTAATATGAGTATCATATGATAGTATCAACTGCATCACTTTTGAAGCCATACTCCACCTGAGTAATCAGGCATGATGTTGAATAAGTCACTCACTCCATAGAGTGATACAAGGACCATTCTTCTAATCCAGACATACATCCTAGAAGAATGATTGTCCCAACAGATGTTGAAAGCCACGCCATGGGCTACAAAGATCATTCCTATAGTAATGTCAGTCTCCAACTATTTTCTAATCTGGTCATATGTACCATCGAGATCCATTTCTACCCATATGCCTTAGAAAATATCGATCCCATATCAACCACCCTAATCAGAACGTCATGTCCTTAGGGGGCGGACTATTCAACCTGATTGTGCCAATAATTGTGCCTCGGGAGAATATCTGTCCTAAACAATTTTCCTAATCGGGCTACAACTTGTGCCTTAGGAAAATACTAGTCCATGATACGTCAACAATCTGTCAAGCTGGACCATTCTCCACACGAAGAATGTCTTCCCATCAGCACATTGATTATCCATATAGTTTTCAATCAACACTAGTGGTAGTCTCCATGGCAATCAGATAGTAGCATATTGTTGCTATAATGACATCCAATAAAACACAACTGTGTCTATCCATAGTAGTATACAACTACTATCCAGTGGTGCACAATCACTCCTAGTAGCATACAATTACTAAACAGTGACACACAGTCACTACCAGTGGATCACATCCACCACAATGGCATACATATATATGTCGAGAGACATACATTCTCCACAACAATCATATCATTTGATATCAACAATATCATGATACAAACTGAGTCATCTGGGCCATTCTTCCACTCACATCTGTGAGATATGGAAGAGCATCTGCCCTCAAAAAGTAAAACATCAACCATGGGCTATCTGAACTATTATTCCCAAGCATAGAAGAATAATTGTCCTTGATTTCTTAGCATGGACCATTCACCTAACTGGGCCATTCCTCTGACACTAATCACAATGCAACCTGGAGAGAATGAGTATACCCTAGGGAATGTTTGTCCCTAATTGTTGAATTTGGACCATTCACCTAACCGGTCCATTATTCCGGCACTAATCACAGTGCAACTTGGAGAGAATGAGTCTGCCCTGGTGAATGACTGTCCAGACCATTTCCTAATGGAAATGACTATCTTGCACCAACCTCCTATAACAGACCATTCTTCGAAACTGCTCACAATTGTGAACTTCGAAAGAATGACTACTCAGAGAGGCAAACCATTCTTCACCACTACTCAGAGTGACTTCCAAGAAGAATGATTGTCCTAGACCATTCCCCCACACTAGCAACAAGGGGAATCATTGTCTATGGTACATCAACAATCTATCAGACCATTTTTATTATGAAAATGATTGTTCGATTTGGACCATTTTCCAGTTCCCGAACTGGAAAATGCTTTTCCATCATAAATCTTGGGCCACTTTCTGGAATGGAAGGTGATTGCCCAACCTGGACCATTTTCTGAACTGGAAAATGACTACCCATAAATCAATAGCATATCAGTGCTCCCTCCCAACCTAGGATTAATCTCTTCCTTTTCCAATAAGGAAGTCATCTCCACAAGTACCAACTTGTCCCTTAAGTACACACAATTTTCATCTTGGACATAGGCTTTACCAAAATATCTGCTATCTGCTCATCTTTGAAGATATACTAGAGAACCACTTCTCCCCTCTGGAATCTATCACAAAGAGAATAATACTTTATTGCAATGTGCTTTGACCTGTCATGGAACATCGGTTTCTCTGAAAGCTTCCATAGTTATGGTTATCACAATATATCACAGTCGAATCCAACACCTGATCAAACAGTACATAAAATATTATAGAGCCACACTGCTTCCATACAAGCATCATAAGCTGCAATATACTCTGCTTCTGTAGTGCTTAGTGCAATAGACTTATGTTTCCTTCTATCCCATGACATCATGGCAAAGCTCAAATTGAAACATATCCAAGTAGCACTTCTTCTGTCATTTTCACTCCCTTCCCAATTTGAATCAATAAATCCATTCAACTATATATCATAACTGAAACGTACCACAAAGCAAATATCCGGCTGAGAATTCTCCAAATACATTAACGAGCCAATCAATTGTTGATACAGAGACGGGTCTACTAGATGAGAGTCTCTCAACTTCTTCAGATCTTTCATCATGGGAGTTTTCCATGGATTTGCAATCCCTCGTCCTAGACTTCTAAAGAACCATTTCAATATACTTCCTCTGTCATAGGAAGTTTTCACCATGATTATGTTGTACATGAGAGGTTCCGCACCAAGTTTGCTTGAATCCATACAAGGTCTTCTTCCATCTGCATACAAGGGTCTCTTTCTAGTATACCTCAAAATCTTGAGGTTTCTCTACATATGCTTCTTCTTCAATTACTCTATTTGAGAAGAACAATCTTTACATTTATCTGATGTAAACTCCAACCCATGGATACTGCAGAAGATATAATGGCTCAAGTAGAGGTATTCCTGGTTACTGCAACAAGTTGTCATCATAGTCTTTTCCCTCCTTCTGGAACGACCCTCTATCCCTGAGTCTCGCCTTGTATCTATCAATTCTTAAGTCTTTTTCACAATTTCTCACCTACATTGTTCTTCATCAGAGCTTCCTTCCATTCCTTCTACTTGATTGCTTCTAGTGGGTTCAAACTGGTTCAATTGGTTGTTCTGAATTTTCTTACTTTCTTGGAATCTTCATGTTCTTCCTCATGTTTCTCTTCAATGTTGGAGTCCATGGAATCTTCTATAGATTACATGCCCTTCTTTCCTGAAGGCTCCAAATTTTTCCTTCAACCATAGGAACATAAATGTAGATGGACAACCAAGGATATTCAAGGATTCTTTTCGAAGAAGAATTATTCTAGACTCAAGATGAACATGTGTTGTTTATCATGGCTACTACTTCCAATGAAGAACATGGACATATGCTTCATGGTCTTACAGATTCTTCAATGGATCATATCGTTGGGGATTATCTCCCTCCTAATCCCAACTTCATGCATGAATGAGCAATATGCATGCTCTTCTTTTGGAATTCTGTGATCATCTCCCTCCATCTGAGAGAGTCCATGCTTCCATCTGCTGCATCTCTCTTTGCTTTCTGCAAAGTGTCACAAGCCTGTTCTGGTTTCCTTTGGATTCACGACTTCCTTCGAGTCTAACTTCTCTGAGTCTCTTTAAGTTTGTTTCTATCTATTCTAATTGCTTCCCATCTAGCATTGGTTTCATCGTTATAAAATTATTCTATGACAACTTCCGCAAGGATTGTTCATCACAAGGGTACCTTCCTGGAACAAGAACAATCAGAGAAAACAAGGAATATCTATCTAGAGGAGATGTTAGTTTATGTTGCGAACAAGTACAATAAGAATCTATATCAATAATATTCATATGCAATCAAGTATTCATTGCACCTAGCAATAATAGAATCTTTCAAAGATTGCTTTCACAATTTGTAATATAGTAGCTAACACCCTTGATATATATAAATTTTAAAAATTTAATCAAACCTGGAACTTGAAGCCTCACTTGCTATGTAGGGTGCGCTTGTTCTTCTGAATGCATTGAATCCAAGATTACAACTTGGACAGGATCTCTAGTAGTTTCCCTACAAACACACTCATGTTTTTCTAGATGATATAACATATACAAGTGCATACCTTTGAAACCTTGTAGTATCGTTCAATTTGTCTTCCAATCTGAAACTAGATACCACCTTGACAAGAAGAGATTAGAAACTCAATCAGAAGATTCAATGATTAGAACAAGCTAGAAAACTCTTAAATTTCAACTTTGACCACAAAATCAATTTGACCAGAAGTCAACCTTTGACTTTGACCAAAAATTCAAACCTGACATTTTTGCTAGTCGAGGGTACCAAGAGGTGCGCTAGGATAGGGCACACGATGATGTCAAGGAATTAGTTCAAACACTTCATCATAAATGCCCGAACACATGGAAACCTAACTACAGTTGTAGTTAGGTTTGTTGCAGCTGCATAATCAGGAAACCTAACTACAGTGGTAACTAGTGCCGCAACAAGCTTAAAAAATAACTTCCCAATCTATATTCTAGTGGTTAGAATGCCTGAAGATAGTGTGGGCCGATAACCTATTAGAATAAAAGAGATGTGCTTGTTTTTCCATAGACAATATAGCAATATTGTCACTAAACCATAGGCATGAAGCCATCCCCGAGCACCTTTAACCTTGATAAGCAGAATAATTCTGGAAGAAAACCTTAAAACCAATAGCCAACCAAAATAGTGTATCTCTCTCCAAGGATAGCATACCAAGCAGAGAATCCAAACCATAACCAAGTAGAAAGTCCAACCATAACCAAAATCCAAAATCCCAGTCGCAGTAGCTGCAGCTGCACTCCCTCTCCAAAACTTGCGCAGCACTAGTCTATGTGAGATGTGAGAGTGTGAATGACAAATGAGCTCAAACACCCTCTTATTTATAGTGCTCTTTTTCATTTGTCCAGGCCAACTTCTTCTTTTAGAGGTTAAGACTTAAATATTAATTCTTTTATTGAGCCGACATGTCTTCTAGGGTTTCTACACATTTGTTTAGGGTTTCTCTTGCTTCCCAGAATATTCTAATCTCGTCAAAGGTTACACATAGAGGTTAATACCTTTTGCAACTACCATAATATCAACAATAACTTCATTAATTTCAAATTCACTGAACTTCTCAATTGCTTATATCTCCAATACCAAATTCTCAAATAATGATTGTAGATGGAGGTATTGTATATTGTTCAGAGAAATGCCATAGTATTAAGCTCACTATGGGGGAGTATTTATTGGATAGTCTCATTATTGTAATCCAAATGGGTGGTGTTGATGTTGTTTTTGGGGTCCAATGGTTACAATCATTGGGAATAATGGCTCTTAAGTTTCAAGAACTTTTCATGAGATTTCCCTCAGAAGTCAAGGAAATTGAACTCAGAGGTACCCAAGGGAAACCCTCTAAAGTGATAAGCTCTAACAACATGAAAAAATTACTCAAAAAGGGACACCATGGTGTAATTGCACAATTGTTCTCACTATATGTTCAAACACCTAGACCCTTTGCTCCAATGGATCTCCAAAAAGTTATCCACAACCATTCCATGGTATTTGGAGAGATTCCTAAGGATCTTCCACCTGCTCAAGATCGTGACCATGTTATTCTTTTGCAACCGGGAAGTGTACCACCTAAGATTAGGCCTTACAACCATATACACAAAAGAGTGAGGTTGAGTGTATCATTCAACCTATCCAAAGTGATTTCTCTTCACAAGTGGCGATGGTTACAAAAAATAAGGTTCATGGCATGTGTCAAGATTATAGACAACTCAACGAAATGACCATTAAAGATAAGTTTTATATTCTTGCCATCGATGAATTGCAAGGATCAATTTTCTTTACTAAATTGGATCTCCATTCTAGATATCATCAAATCAGAATGAGGTAAGAAGACATCCCCAAAATAGCCTTTAAAACACATGAAGGTCATTATGAGTTTTTGGTGATCTCATTTGGCCTTATTAATGCACCTTTAACATTTCAAAGCTTGATGAATTATATTTTCAAAAAAATTTGTGTTAGTATTTTTTATGATATCCTAACCTACAACAAATCTTTGGAAAAACATGTACAACATGTTGACATAGTCTTAAAACTATTGGAAGAGAAACAACTATATGCAAAGCCTTCCAAGTCTTCCTTTGGGGTTCAAGAAGTGAAATATTTGGGTCATATTGTATCTCATGAAGGTGTCAAAATGGACCCTAACAAAATTAAAACTATGATGGAATGGCCAATTTCCAAAACCTTGAAGAATCTTAGAGGATTCTTAGGATTGACGAGCTATTACCTTAAGTTTGTCAAGAATTATGGTCAAATAACAACACCTCTAACAATGTTATTAAAAAAGGAGGCATTTTCTTGGACTCAAGAAGCAACCAAAGATTTTGAAAAACCTAAGGAGGCTATGTGTATGATTCCTATATTGGCCACGCCTGACTTCACAAAAACCTTTATTGTGAGTGTGATGCCTCAAGACATGGCATTGGTGCAGTTTAAATGCAAGAAGGAAGACCCCTTGCCTTTGAAAGCGGTTAGCTTAAAGGAAATAATTTACTCAAACCCATTTATGAAAATGAAATGGTGGCCATATTACATGCAGTTAAGAAATGGTGCCCTTACCTAATAGGAATACACTTCATGGTAAAAACATATCATGATAGTTTGAAGTACTTCTTGAAACAACAATTATATTCAGAAAAACAATAAAATGGGTTACAAAGATGCTAGGTTATGAATTTGAAATTATCTACATAAACGAAAAATAAAATATAGTGGCAGATGCACTTTTAAGGAAAGAAGGAGACATAAAAGGTTCACTATGTGCTATTTCCATTACACAATCCGATTGGGTGAAGAAACAATGATAGAATTGAAGTAAGATTAGAAGGTATGCAAGATCATTCAACAACTACAAGAGACCCAAGTGCATTTGATAAATTTGTGTGGAAGAAAGATTTGTTGTTGTATCAAGATTGTTTGTATTTATGTAAGATTTCTGAACTCAAACAGAAGGTCCTTTTGGAATTGCACACTTATGAGGATATTCAAGGTTCTTGAAAACTTACCACTGGATCAAAAAATATAATTTTGGAAAAGATCTTAAACTAATGTTCAAAATTTTGTGGTTGAATGTGTGATCTACCAACATAATAAGGGAGAGACAATCAAGACTTCGGATCTCCTACAACCATTAGCCATTCCAAGTCAACATTCTGAAGAGATTTCAATATACAACCATTAGCCATTCCAAGTCAACATTGTGAAGAGATTTCAATAGATTTTTTGGATTTTATTTCAAGTGTTAGATACCTAATCCTTAAGATTATAGTATAATTTAATTATAAATATTGTTGTAAATATTAATTTATGAATACTAAAAGTCATAGGTGAATATCAAAGTTATAATATCTCTCTCAAAATGAAACCAAGAGTTTTAGATGAATATCAAAGTTATAATATCTATTGGAAAATCAAACCATGAGTTTTAATATATTTATGTTCACATGAATAAACTTTTTATGGTGGAGTTATTCATAATGATATCATAGCAAAGTTTATTTTTTTTAGATAACTCCATCATTGATTCGCTGAAACAATGAATATTTATGTTCACATCAATAAACATTTTATGGTGGAGTTATTCATAATGGTATCATAGCAAGGTTATCATTGCAAAGTTTATTTTTTTAAGATAACTCCATCATTGATTCGCTGAAACATTGAAGTGTTGCACCAAACCAGCGCTCAAAAACCTAAACCTAATCCATGTCCACTACAACAAATGTCATTGTGTTTTCTGCATTTTAGGTATCATTCTGTATTGCATGGAGGAAGTTTAATTTTAACTCCATGACTGTACAATTTGCATGATCTGAGTTTTTGTATTGCCTTTACATATATCTGAGCACGGGTGGAAGCTGAACCAACAGATTCATGGCGCTACGCTAGGTTTTGGGTGCAGGAATCTGCTTGGGCGGAAGCTGAGCCAACAGGTTCATGGTGCTACGCTAGGTTTTGGGTGCAGGGAATCCTGCTTTTGCATGCTCGATAAGGAGCCAAAAGTGTCATTTTTGGAGTAAATTTTATTGAAACTCAATGGCTCTACAAAGTGTTAGAAGGAAGTAGGGTTTCTCCTGCACAGATCTCCACCGTCCATGCATTGCACATCCGGAGTAAGAAGCCTGAGAAGATTTCGTATTAAATA
>ML813738.1:50428-67720 GCA_009831015.1 Picea engelmannii
CAACCATCTGCTGTTCTCAATAGATTTCATTGATAAGGGCCTGCATATGAAAATCCATTTTTCAATATTTTCATCAAATAGCATTTAAGAACTGTACTTACAAGAAGCAATAAGTGTCTTTCTCTGCATCCCACTCAACCAGCTGTTCTTCAAAAAAGGCTCTCTCGTGCTTAAGTTGATCATTTCATCATTCAAGGATTCAAACCAGCAGACTTAATTTTGCACATGGTTCTAAAATGCTCAACCTTCAAAGTTTTAATCTCAAGTTCAGATTCAAGTTACTTGATTTTCAACAATAGACAACTTTTTCAACCTCAAACTTTCAAATTCTCATCAAAAATTGCAAACAGAAATTGCATAATCATGCTGCATCTTGCCCCAGAGAACACAAAACCAAGCAACAAATAGCTATCGCTGGAATCCACATTTAGGTCTGATAAGTAAAGGATCGGTGAAGAAACTTGCTTGAAAGAATGATCGAGTGTGATGAAGGAGATTGAATCAAATTTTGTTTTTCTAAGGTTCCAGAGGCATGCACAAAGTTAGAGGGATGCACATGTTAGGTGGAAATTGTTTTGTAATGGCCCCATGTACCTTATTGTATGGCACTTGCATGACATCATGCAGGTTGGCATGCAGGATTCATGGGGGTCTTCACTCCTTACCCTCCCACATTTTGCAACCCACACATGAAAGGAGCATGTGAAAGGCCCATGTGGGTAGGCATGCAGGACATCAACCCGACCCCCCACACTCTGCAACTTGGATCCCCACATGGGACCCAACATACGGGGAAGTTCATATGCGGGAGGTAGCAAGGTCTTGAGGGGTCTCTTCCTCGACCACCCCACTTCCCCCATGCTAGGGACGCATGATGCTTTTTTGTAACACAAAGAAAAGTAAAGAAAACAAAGGAAAGGGGAACAAAGAGGAAAGGCCACGAGACAACCCGATTATCAAGTAAGTTAGCATGCAAGAGACAACTAGGAAGCCATGTGGTGGCGCCACATTGGTGCCATGTGTCGAGCAGGAAAAAGGCAATTTCCAAGAATCAATGGGGGAAGATGAAACAAATGCTAAAGGTTTCTTGGCCAAAGGACGAACTTGTTAAAAGGGAGAACATAACCAAGAGAAATGGTTATCTTTTGAATAGGTCTTTCTTGAAGGAATTAGCAAAGTTCTAATAATGATCTAGGAGAGTTAATTCGAGCAAGTAGAGTCTAGGATGATTGGGCAATCGTATATTGTTGCGTTAGAGAATTAACAGAGTAGGCATTGGAGCACTAACCATTATGTTTTAAGTTGAGCAGAGCAAGTAGCTTGGTTGTATGCCATCACTTGTCAATTCTATGCACTATGATATTCTAAAGTTTTTAAAACCCAAGAGGGTTTTCTCTGGTTCAAGAGCTTGTGTGAAGTTTTTTTGCTTCTTGTGTATGTTGTAGCTATTGTTGATTGTTGGTTCAGAGCAAGTAACTTGGTTGTATGCCATCACTTGTCAATTCTATGCATAATAATATTTTGAAGTTTTTTAAACCTGAGAGGGTTTTCTTTAGTTCAAGAGCTTGTGTGGAGTTTCTAGGCTTCTTGTGTATGTTGTAGCTATTGTTAATTGTTGGAATTGAATCTTAATCCAATCCATTACATATGTAGAAGTACCAAAGCTAAGTGATGAAACACACATCAATAATTTTTTAGTAAGAATTCATTGAATTGCTAACAATAGTACATACCTCGGTGGGGATCAAATATTTGATATCAAAACCGAGTTTGGAGTCAAGTTTATTAATACCTAGAAGAACGTTTATGGTTAAGTGTTGTAGTGGATGCAAACAGAGTAGAGAAGCACTTTAGCTAGGGTTGGAAAAGAGAAAAGAAACAAATATAGCAGGGACTCGAGAAGAGAAACATTCAAAGGACCCAAAGGTCAAATTCACCTACCTGGAGCAGAGCATTAGTATACCAACAAAGTTGGTCACACAACTTTGGGTGAAGAAGATCATGAAGGTATAGGAAAGTTCAATAGAGTCTAAACATGAAGAAGAAGATATTGCCCCAATGGACATTAAAGGTAAGGAACTTGAAATCTTTGTTAATGGCAATAACTCTTATTTTCCTTCCATCGCACCATTCAAAGTAGAAGCATCAATATGCCAACCTATGATAGACACATTCATGGTGAAAATCTCAACAATTGGTTCAAACAATGGGAATACTTTGGTATCCAAGGATATCAAGACAAGCAAAAACTTTGTTTTTCCCACTTGAAAATGACCAATCATGCATTTGTGTGGTGGGAAATCTATATGCAATCCTTGAAGCAACAAAAGAAATGCTCACCAATTTCTTAGGAGGAATTTAAAACCTTGTTAAGAAAGGCAATTTATCCTATTGGATACAAGGAAGATTAGTTGATCGAATGACAATGCTAAGGCAATATACAAAATGTCCAAGATTACACCACCTAGATTTCAAGATGGAGGATCAATAGATATTTGATGAAGTACCTAGGAGGTTTACATGAATATATTTGAAAGAAACTAGCCCTCTTTGAGGTAAACAATCTTGATGATGATGCTTGCTAAAAGGTTGTATTCATTGAAGCTAAGAGCAAGAAACCAACAACGATTGGAGTAGTGGATAAAGCTCATAAAAGAAATCGGTAGTAGAAACCCTCAAAGTGGAAAATAAGAAGACTTCCAACACTACACACTCTAAGGTCCACAACGAGAAACATTGCAACAATTATGATGTTGATGGTCATACTGAGGAGAAATGTTGGAAATTACATCTAAGTTGCATCCTAAGAATAGGAAGAAGACCTTGAAGAAGGCTCTTATCAATGTGGAAGGGTAAGAGTTCGAATGTGACTTAGAGCTTCATGATAAGATTGCTTGCATGAGTGTGTAGAAGTCACCAATGAAAGAGGGTGAGTTGAAGAAACTCAATGCTAAAAGAGAACACTTTTTCTACATCAAGGTCTAGATCAAGATGACGAAGGTTACAACAATTATTGACCAAGGGAGTTAGAGGAATCTAATTTTGGAAGCTTTAGTGTAGAAGTTGGGATTGAAGAGCCACTAGGGTTTGTGACTAGTGATCAAGTGTGTTCTATTTATAAATGGAACATTGGGTGAGAAATGGTTCCATAAGTTGTTCTATGATATGCATGCCCAAGGTTGATAATTGGCACTATGAGATGTTGGAGTGACGCTAGCTCAACCTGGGACAATGGACGCCACTGACATAGGATGTGGGATAAGTCACATGCTCGTCACATGAACGAGCATTGTAATTAATAATTGGTGTTAATGAGAACTTTGGCTATAGAGTGGTATTTTCCTAGTCCTTTGGTTTTCCACTATAATCCGGTCACCTATGTGATGTATTATGTGACTTGTTTATGCTGTTGTTAGGACTTGTTTATTTTCATAGCATGCACCAAACAAATGCTTGGTTGAGGAATTGGACATGGTTGTGCTCAATGTTAAGGAGTTAAGCTTTGATAAATAGACTAGAGGTTTTGTTGTAGTTAGGATTTAATACTATGTACAATTCCATACTTTTTAAATGTTGGCACTAAGTTTCTTTGACATTTATTGTCCAACATTTTGGGGGGCATTGCCCATGAACTCTATCATTTATGCTTGAAGACCGAGGGAGCGACTTGTCTTGAGGTTGGATTGGAGTTTGAGTGCAAGAGGTACAATAAATCTCGAGTATAAAAGGATGAACCAATGTAAGGCAAAGGGAAAAGACAACATACAAGAAACCTAATGGGCACAAGGAACGGGTCTAGGTCGAACAAAGGAGAACACGACTTGTAGAGGACAAAGGCCAATAAAGAAAAAATAGAAAAAAAAAAACAAGGTTTGGGTTGAGGATAGATGCCCCTTTTGATTTCTAGTCAAATGCAAGATAAGGCACCTATCAATGGTAATGCATGGGACAAGGACATATCGAAGGATAAATTGCAACTTGCGCTAGTGGAGGACATGTCCTATTAAAGTGGGACAATGTGTAGTGGGAGGACATACAACACTGAAAATGAGTTTTCTAGAGGATGCATGTCCCATTTCATTTTTCTTTCAGGTGGGGTAAGACTTTTGGCCAGGGTATCCCCTAGGATGCATGGATAAGCATGGCCCCAGGAAAGACCAAAAACTATAAGGAAAATGAAGACATAAATGAAGAGAAAAGGTCCAAGAACTTAGACAACGATTGGACATGCCATGCAGACCCATTAAAAAGGAGAGGAAGCAATATAATAGAGAAAAGGTAAAGGCAAGGAGGGTGACATTTGATCAAGGTAGCTAAGGATGGGAGACCATGGTCATCCCTTGGTTGTAAATCTAGAAGAAAGGGAAAGTGAGTAAGAAAGGGAATGAAAAAGAGTGAGATTGACACAATAGGAGGATTTGGAAAGAGATAGACTGAAACAACTGGAAAATCTAGAAATATAGAGAGAAAAGGAATGCAAGAAGGAAAATAAAAGAGAAGGAAAGAGAAAGAGATAGCACAAGGAACATATAGAAGCAGATGGACAAAGAGGATAAAGATCGAGACAAGGAGTGTTGTAGAGGAAGAAATCCATGGAGAAATCAACGAAGGAGTCCAAGGAGTTCCTTGAGTAGACCACGTAGGTATTACAAATAATTTATACGGGGACAAAGATATCCACTTTAGTAGAAGAAGAACAAGGGTTAGATTTGGCTTGAAATCCCACTTATGATGGAATTACGAATGGGGATTATCATTTGTTCGCCTTGGATGCTATATGGCATTGATATGGAGAAGTAAAGCCAATTAACACATGAGCACGATTTAAAGGGTCTTGTGTGGAAATTCTTTGTCTTTGTACCCGAAAGTGGATGCACAATACCCCGTTGACAATTGGGACGATGTTTTCAAGTTTAAGAAGACTTGGGCATATTAATATGTGAAGCATTTTTTGTTTATGTAGTTGTCTTGGAATATTAAACAAAGGAATGGAGACACAATGGTTAAGTACGACACACATAATCGAATGAGTTATTAGGCACAAGAGAATGAGACAATCAAATTGTTTATATCATGAATGAATTAGAGTATTCTAGAGTGTTAGCTTTTGGGGTTACTTCAAAAGTCTTTTCACCTTGCTAGGAGAGCTCTAGGTCTCCTAGCCCCTTGGTGATGCTTGATGGACATATGTCTTGCTCAATTTGGGTGGATGCTTAACTTTGGTTGGAGTGCTAGCATAACACCCTTACCTAGGAGGTTGTTACCTTGATAATCATGATGACTAACCCATTGGGTGCACACAATGGAGGAGTCGATTGCTCAATTAGGGGAAGTACCTACCTAGGAGGAGTAATAGGCACTTATCCCTATGAGCTTAGGACCATGTGATATACACCTTGGAGGTTGGACACTTGACTTGAGGATGCTTGGATTAAGGAGCATATTTCATGGAGGTAGGTTGTGGACTTGGACACATATGTTGAGGAGCATTGGAACTTTTAGTGACCGCATTAGCACACATGAGAGTAGCATTGGTCACATGAGAGGACATGTGGCACATAGTTAGAGGAGGATTGCCTTGCATGAGGACAATTGGATAGTGGACCATCGTGGAAGGGGAGTGTTGGAATAACAACTTGTTAGAGAGTGCACCATCTTGTAGGAGGGGCGTTGAGCTCAAGGAGGACCATGAAAGAGCTTGGCAAACCCTTGTAGAAAATCCATATTGTGGAAGATATGGATCTAAATGAGATAATATTGATTTTCTATGTTTACAAGAAGTAAAAGTATAATTTTTTATGGCTGACTATTTGCCTAATGTTTACTCATTGATTTGGGGGAATTTTAACATGGTTGAAACCTTAGATGACAAAGAAGGAATTCAATATATTAGAATGCCTAACATAAATAAATTTCCCTGGAATGGAAATTTAAAGAATGATGATTTTGTGCTTCATATACTTGGTTCAAGTTTTTCAAAGGCATTGAAAGAGTTTTGAAAAAGCTTGATAGAGTCATGTTGTGAGGACAAAAGACTCTATTTTTTTTTTCAAACAAAGCACATAAAGAACATTTTCTAATTGAAACTTAATTTAAATGGGGTAAAGGGAAGTTTGGATCTTTGCACTATCTTAGGCTTGCTAACCATCCTTGTTCGACAACACAAGTATTCCAATAGAGGACGAACACCTTCAGTAACCACTCACACAACCAGATCAAAGATCAACACACCGATGTTTTGACGTGGTAAAAGCCCTACAGGGAAACATCCACGACCCCATGCAACGCGACCACTTGGAGCAGTTTATTAATGCAAAAGAAAAAGATTCCAGAGAGATTTTACAAGAGAGTTTCTCACAATCGATCATTGACAAATGACCCTCCATGCTCTTTAAATAGAGATCATGGACCAATCGGGTGTTAAGCCACAGATCAATGGCCGTTAAGATCGAGGAGAATATGAATCGTCAGATCACTCTATGTCGAGAACATATCGTGACCGTTAGATTTCCTAACTACAAATGCATACTAGTGCATACTAAAGAAACACACTAAGAAACACACATTTACCTAATGACACATTAGACCAAGTAGATCTTAACTAACTCCTAAGTGTCTAAATATCCTAACATCCCCTCTTAAGAACAACTTGGGATAGAATTGAAGGATTTACAATAGTGACACAATAGGAGAAGGAAGGAGGCATTAGAGCCTATCCCCCCTTAATGACAACATCATGAACTCCTAACATAGATCGAAGTTTGGAAAACTTTGCTTTTGTAAGAGACTTTGTGAAAATGTCTGCAACTTGATCTTCTGTAGGGCAAAAGAGCACTTCAATAACTTGATCATGAATGAGCTTTTTGATGAAGTGCATGTGTAGCTTGATGTGCTTGTTGTGTTGATGTTGAACCGGGTCTTTGGCAAGCTTGATGGTACTCTGATTGTTGCACCAAAGGCTAGTTGGATGTTGTTGTTGGAATCCAAACTCCGAAAGGATCTGTTGAAACCACAAGGCTTTCTGAATTGCATTTACCGCTGCTCGGTACTTTGCTTTTGCTAAAGAAAGTGCAATAGCTCGTTGTTTCTTATAGGCCCAACTGACAAGTCCTAATCCAAGGCTAAAAACATAACCTGCAGTAGACTTCCGATCATCAGGGGCACTGACCCAATCTAAATCACTGAAACCAACCAATAAAGGAGCCCCCCCGGAACTGTAATGCATACCGAACTGAACTGTACCGCGAACATAGTGAAGTATCCTTTTAACTGCTTTCCAATGGCTTTCATGGGGTGTTTGCATATACTGGGCAACAAGACCAACAACAAAGGAAAGATTAGGATGGGTATGAGTCAAGTATAAGAGGCTACCAACTAACTGATGGTACAGGGTGGCATCAACTTCGGGAGAAGCACATGTGGCAGTAAGCTTGACTCCAGACTGGAAGGGAGAAGGGGCTGGTTTACAATCGTCCATGTGAAAGCGACGAAGAAGGTCACTAGCATACTTAGACTGGGAAAGAAAAAATCCTTCATTGGTTTGCAAAACTTGGAGGCCAAGGAAATAGTGCAAAAAACCTAAGTCTGTCATTTCAAATTTCTTCTCAAGGCTGGTTTTCACATGGTTTAAAAGTTTTGAGTCACTACCAGTAAGGATAAGGTCATCAACATAAAGGACAAGGATTATGAGATGGCTTCCTACTTTCTTGGTATAGACATTAGGATCAGAATGACATCTAGAGAATCCGGTGTCAATAAGAAAGTTGTCCATTTTGGCATACCAAGCTCAGGGAGCTTGCTTAAGACCATAAAGAGATTTCTTAAGGGGACAAGCAAGGCTAGATTCATTCTGGACATAGCCAAGAGGTTGTTCCATGTAGATTTCTTCTTGCAAATCTCTGTGCAAGAAGGCGGATTTAACATCCATCTGACGAACCTCCCATTTATGTGAGGCAATAAGGGCAAGAACAAGGCGGATGTAATACATTTTGGCTACAAGGGCAAAGGTTTCATTATAGTCAATTCCTTCAACTTGGAAAAATCCTTTGGCAACTAACAGAGCCTTGTGTCTTTCAACACTTCCATCTGATGCATACTTAGTTCTGTAGACCCATTTGCATCTGACAAGTTTTCTTCCTTTTGGAAGAGGTACAAGATCCCAAGTATCGTTTGCCATTAAAGAACGATACTCTTCATTCATCGTTGTATCCCAATCTGGATGACCTGAAGCTTCTGCAAATGTCTCTGGATCATGAGTCTTAGAAACTTGAGCCAAAAGAGAAGAGGCTCACTAGAATTGTGAATGTGTTTGACGCTGATCTGAAGGATCATCGACAAGACCACCAGCTGTTTCTTGTGTTGAACAGACCCATCTAGGAAGCTGTGGAACTGGTGTTGTTTCAGGTTCAAAGGACTCATCTGGAGGAAGGTGAGCAAGTGGAGGTGGATTTTCATCCTCATTGTCATCATCTAAAGAAGAAACCAGAATAGGAACAAAAGAAAGCACAAATGCTGAAGATGGCTTGCAGGCTGAAGAAGGCACAAACGCCAAAGATGGCTCGCAGGCCGAAGAAGACACAATCGCTGAATTAGGCTCACAGGTTGAAGAAGGCACAATTGTCGAATTAGGCTCGCAGGCCAAGAGATTTTCATCAAATTTAACATCTCTTCTAATAATAATTTCATTACAATGTGGTTGGAGAAGTCTATAACCTTTGACATCTTCAGAATAACCAACAAATATACACTTCTCACTTTTAAGCTGCAATGCTTTCCTTTTCTCATTAGGAATGTGAGCCCGTGCTATACTGCCAAATACACAGAAGTGACTTACATTTGGTTTAATTTTAGTCCAAGCTTCTTCCAGTGTTATACTTTTAAGAGCCTTTGTGGGAGTGCGATTTACTATGTAATTTGCACAGTTGATGGCTTCTGCCCAATACTTTAGATTTAATCCCTTAGATTGGATCATACAATTAGCCATTTCTTTTAATGTGCGGTTCTTTCTCTCAACAACACCATTTTGTTGTGGTGTATATGGAATAATGTGTTGCATTTGGATGCCCTGTGTAGTGCAATAACTTGTAAAATTATTGTTCACATATTTGCCTCCATTATCTGTTCTTAACCTTTGAATTTGATGTTCATATTGCTCTTAACTTGTCAAAAAATTCGCTCTTAAGTTTTAAGAAGTAAACCCAAGTACGTTTAGAAAAATCATCAATGAAAGTTAAGAAATACTTGCACCCAAAAAAATGAGTAGAAAGTGGACCACACAAGTCACTATGAACAAGTTGCAAAGGGCCCGAGGTGTTCCAAGAGACACGTTTGTCAAAATTGTCCCAATGATGTCTGTTGAGAACACAACCGACACAAATACTATCTCTGCATGAAACATGAGGAAGTCTAGTCACCATCTATTGATTACATAGTTGTTGTAATGAGCGATAGTTTATATGACCAAACTGCTCATGCCAAAGTTTGCTCAAGTCATCGCTATGAGCAACAAAAACTGATGAAAAAGATGATAACCCAAAGTTTTCAAACTTGTACAACCTGGTAATATCATCAACAATTCAAGTTGCAAGAACATGCTTAGGATCTTTTAGATCCTTGATTACAACTTGGTGAGGTGAAAACTCTACGGTTTTACCTTCACCTGAATGAGTGATTTGATATACTAATAGAAGGTTGCAAGAAAGACTTGGAACATATAATACATCATTGAAATGACCATTATCTACTTGAACTGTTCCAAATCCAAAAACACTAAGAGATCTATCATCACCAACAAATATTTTCTTGGTGTTACATTCATTTAGAGCAGAAAATATGTCTTTATCCTTAGCCATATGATAAGATGCTCCAGAATCAATAAGTCACTCATCAGAAGAAGAAGTAGAAGTTGTATTGAAGGAGAAACCAAAAGCAAAAAGTGCATGTCCTCGAGAAGAAGAAGAAGTAGAATCAATACTGATGTTGTGCTTCTTCATTGTTGCTTCCAAAGTTGTCATATTTTTGAAACATTTGGACTCATCATGACCATCTTTATCACAAAAGTTGCAATGTTTGTCAGTCTTCTCATTTTTATATTTTGCTTATTTGTCAACATTAGGCTCTGAATCCGTCTCAGCGGGTTTGGGACCCTTATGTTGATTGTTGTTGTAGCGAGGATGTTGTTTTTTGGGATACTTGAGTTTATCTTTCTGCTGGGCAACTAAAGCTTTGTTGGAGGTACCTGTAGTGTTGATCACTCCAAGTTGTACAAGCTTATCTTCCTCTCTCATCAAAGCAACATAAAAGGACTCAAGAGTGGGTTTTTGATAAGCTTTCCCTAGAGCCTCTCTCATGGCATAAAAGGTAGATACAAACACATAATATGCACTACCTATCTTAGAAAGAATAAGATAGATGTAACACTCTTCCTACATTTTTATCTCACATTCTTCACATAAAATTCCGAGTGTTTTAAACTTAGATAGTCTCCAAGGTAAGAAAAATCATTTGGAATTAAGATTAGTACTTTTCTAACTGTTGTACTTGAATAATATTGAGTTTACCAAACAGATTCAATCTTTTCCCAAACTTCATCGAGGTCATCAATTTCTTTAAGGTGGAACCTTAAATCAAAAGAGATGGACTCAATTAGTCCACATGCTTCGTCAGTCCTATTAACCCATTTGACTTTCTTATCAACATCAGTGGGTTCTTTTTCCTTTCCCAAGATAATCCGGTACAAGCCTTTACTTCTTAATAAATCCTCCATATGAAATTTCCATTGGAAGTAGTTGGTGCTAGTAAGCAAAAGGTTACTGGAAGAAACCATATTAAATATGTAGATAATATGGATTTAATAACTGAAATTGATGATCTGGATGGAAAGATCTCGAAAAATTATGCGGTTTAAAAAAAAAAACGACACTAAAAACGGACTTCGTATGTGAAAGTTATGTCATTTAAAAAAAAAACATAAATGGTAACCAAAGGACCACGTGGTGGTGTAAGTTGTTTTATGAAGTGACCCACTTTTATAAAGATAAGTGGGGATCACTTTTACAATGAAGTTACTTTATAAAAGAAAAACTGCATTGAAAATAAATAACTCTAAAATAAAATATTAACACTACTTATAGTGATTCACTTTTATACTTGAAGTGAAATACACTTTACAATATGAGTATGAACTTAAAAAAAAAAAATTAACAAAAAAAGAGAATTGAACTCAATACCTCTTACTTAATAAGGAAACTTTTAACCAAATGGTCTAACAAAACATATTGTATTGTTTAGAAAGAGGATTGGGGGTGTTGTTATTGTTGTGGAAGACGGTCTTGAAGAGCGTGCTAAAAAAAACTATTTCCACACACGAAAAAAATTCCGCTTCTCGATGACAACAAGGGTTAGATCTCGGTAAGCTTACTCGGAAGATGCACATTTTCCTATCTGTTTCTGATTTGCCGAGATCGCACAGGGCGCAGGGCAAAGAGCGTACATAGATCTAAAAGAGCAATCCAGAAACAAATAATATAAAACCAAAATAATACTCGGCAAAAATTAAAAAAATGCGTATTCAAGCTTCATACCTCTGGATCTGACTGAAATGACAGTTTCTTGGGCAAACAAAAACCTTTTCGAGTGAAACGAAAAAATGTTTCTAATTGAAACGAGCGCTCCAGACATAATGGAATAGATTTCTCAGCGCAAAAATGTACAGAAATGACAGAAAATGGAGACGAGACAACTCGGCTTCACGATCTCCATCTACAACAGAAGCGAGTCTTCAAATAGGCTATGATACCATGTTCGACAACACATGTATTCCAACAAAGGACGAACACCTTTAGTAACCACTCACACAACCAGATCAAAGATCAACACACCGATGTTTTGACATGGTAAAACCCCTACAGGAAAACATCCACGGCCCCAACCAACGTGACCACTTGGAGCAGTTTATTAATGCAAAAGAAAAAGATTACAGAGAGATTTTACAAGAGAGTTTCTCACAATCGATCATCCGCAAATGACCCTCCATGCTCTTTAAATGGAGATAATGGACCAATCAGGTGTTAAGCCATGGATCAATGGTCGTTAAGATCAAGGAGAATATGAACCATTGAATCACTCTATGTCGAGAACATATCATGACCATTGGATTTCTTAACTACAAATGCATACTAGTGCATACTAAAGAAACACACTAAGAAACACACTTTTACCTAACGACACATTAGACCAAGTAGATATTAACTAACTCTTAAGTGTCTAAATATCCTAACAATCCCAAGGGAATAATTATCATCTACTTGTGCAATATTTTCCATAACATAACCACTGACTCACACTAGAGAATTCTCATGAATTCTTCCTATTTGTGGTTCTTTTACCTTGATTTCCCAAAGTTTAGAAATTCTTTTGTTTTTTTGGCTTAGCGTAGATCTTAGACTGCTTGATCTCAAAAGTTTTCTCCTCGTAAATATTATTTTAACACAAATTTAGGGATGCAATTGTGGCTTTTACCCTGATAGTCATAATTAGATTTCGACCTCAATCAAGTCTCCTGTGATTTGATCATGAGTAAGTTAGTTTCCCACAATCATGCTTGCGAACTTGAAAATTCATCTCCCCAAAGTTTTTTGGTAAAACTAGGATTGGTGTCTGGAAGCCTAGGTGTTCTTTGAGTCTTTATATGAGTCTCCATTATTTTTTCGTTTTTTGTTTGAAATATCCAAAAATATGTATTTTTAATAGGTAAATTGATTTATTTTTTTATGTGAAGTTGGTTGCTTTTTGTAAGTACAATTGCTTGACTGGAGTTAAGTACATGGTATAAGTATAGCATTATAAGATTCTCATCTTTTAAAAGTGAAAAATATTTTGCATAAGATTTTTGCTTACATAGTTGTGAAAAGTTGCATTGAGGATGGACATAACATGATTAGAGTTTATTCAAAATAATGTGCTCATTGATTCATTGTAGGTTGGGTTTTCAAGACAATGTCTTAAGTAGTTTACATTGATCCTTAATTTCATTGTGTAACTGCCCTCGATTAGTTAGTCTTCCAATCTCTATGGATTTATACCTTAGTGCCTCTGCACCGAGTGTTTATTTCCTTGGTCCCTTTTTGGTGGCAATTGCTACCAAGGCCATTTTTGCACATGTTATGATTCAAGGGAAGTCAAAGTCTTGATTTGAATATTGAGTCATCCATATATTGGTTCCTCTAATCCTAGTGCCGACAATTTCTCAATTGTCTTGCCTTTTATGTCAACCATTTCCAAAATTCAATTCAAAGTCCATAATCTACCAAATTACTGCTTGTAGCATGTCCTAGTGGAAGAGACTCCTTATTGCTCCTTCTCCAGTGAGTTTGCCCCTATCCACTGTGACACATTTTTATGAGGGTTATACTTAATAGTTTGAAGTACCTCGGGACTTACTTTCATCTTTGGTTTATTCGCTTTTGTTCAATTGTGGGTTTTCGTTATTGATCCTTGACTGAGCAATTCCTCCTATGTTTTTCGTCAACTCATATATTCACACAATTGAGGATTGTACTAGTACTATCTTGGATCCCATTTTCATCATTGGTGGGACACCTCGTGACTGTCAATGATTTTCATTATTGGTCATTAACTAGGTGGGATTTCCTTATACTATTTTTATTTTGTGTAATGGAAAGTCGTACTTGGTGGATTAATTACTCACTTGTTCCAAGACTTTACCATACATCCTCATCATACATTTTACATCACGTAGGTTGAAGGGATTCATTGTTGTATTTCATCAACAAGTCTAGTCCTATCGACTTTGACTAATTGCTCTGGGAGTTCAACTTAGAGGCCCTTAGTACCTTGGTACCTATAGTCATCATTGGCATGTTTCCTCGCATTTGACAATGGGTCATTAATGCTCATTGTCTAGATGATTCTCATGGTGTTCGACTCCAACACATTTATTTGTATTTTGAAGGAATGTATTTGTACATTGGTCCCCACTTTCATCATCATTGGGATACCATGCAACTGGCAATGGTTTTCATTATTGATTACTAACTTGTTGGTTTCTCCCATGTTTGACTTTGATATAATTATTCACATGGTGTGGATTCATACATAATGGCATGATTTTCGAAGACCTTGGGTGCATATTGCATCTATCTTTAATGCCATTTTTCCTATTATTGATAATTCCAGTACTTCATCAAAATTGGCAAAAAAATATGAGCTTTTGAGATTTTCCAAGCTTTAATTATGCATGGAGACATCTGAATTGTGTGATTTGATGCATTGATGCTATACAAGCTTGCACAAGTATCGAATGATTACTTTAGCACCCTGTGTGGCCTATAGAATTCACAATTATAAGTTTGGTTAACTACATGATTTCACTTTGATTCTCCATAGCTAACTAAGACATTTCTCATGTTTAAGTGTTTCATTGCCCTCATTGTGTTGGTAGATGGTCATAAATGATGTTTTCGACAAAAATCCTTTCTTTTGTGCAAGTGAACAAAAACAATGTGATAGTACACCTTTTTTTTTTTCTAGTTTGTTTGTGACCTATGGGACTAGCCCGTGGTTGAGACACTGCGACTCAGGGGCATCTAAGCCGTCAAAATCACCAAGGGATCGCACCCGGCCTGAGCCACACCAACCCTTAACATCGCTGGATTTTTTGTCCCCGCAGGTTTTGAACCGGTGACTTAACATCACAGAGTGCCTTAACCACACACTCTGTCACCCACTGTCCTACACCTCAGGGAAATGTGATAACAAACTTGATATAGTGATAGCTTTCATTTCTAATTTTGTCTTTATTTCGTGTCCTACATGTGCAAGATTTTATTTTCTAATTAATAACAAGGGTTTCAACATTACTTTATAATAATTGCTACAATTATTCATACTTATGTAATTGGCATTAGTGGAAATGATAGTTTATACTATTATTAAGTGTCCTCTGGCTTATTCTTAAGATTTGTTTGAGATCTTGGTTATCTTATAACATTAAAAAATGGTTTTGTACACACCTTAAACTTAGTATCAAATATGAAACAATAAAAATATAAAAAGAATATAATAATTCTACTAAGCAATACTTGGACAAATTTGAACATAGTGACTCCTTTAACATACAAAACTCTAGGTACCTTGAAGTGGGAATATAGAACATGGAATATAGAACATGTCCATTGAATAATAAAAATATAAAAAGAATATAATAATTCTACCAAGCAATACTTGGACAAATTTGAACATAGTGACTCCTTTAACATACAAAACTCTAGGTACCTTGAAGTGGGAATATAGAACATGGAATATAGAATATGTCCATTGAATGGTATTTAGATTTCTTTGTTAAACACACATATAATGAGTCATTTCATAAACACTAACTTTTTCTAAACCATAGTAAAAAATAATAATATAAAGTACAACTTGAGATACTATATGACCAACTAACACAACAACCAAAGCGAAATTAATCATAATACTAGTAATAGCTTAAATATGCAAACTATCGATTTTGCCCATTCCTTAATTTCAATGGCTCTACATATAATGACTCATTTCATAAAAACTAACTTTTCATAAACCATAGTACAAAAATAAAAACAATATAAAGTAAAACTTGAGATACCATATGACCAAACCATAGTAAAAAAGAAAAACAATATAAAGACATACCATATGACCAACTAAGAGAACAACCAAAGGCAAATTAATTATAATAGGGCAATACTAATAATAACTAAAATGTGCAAACTATCAATTCCTTACCATTTCCTAATTTCAATGGCTCTTGAGATAAGCTCAATTCATGTAAATTATTTTCTAATTATAACCACATAAATTGTTTATGTTTTGAGTCAACACTTCATCCAACTTTAGGAGCTAAGTAGAAAGATCAAAGACAAATAAAACAAATACTAACAATAATCACTTTTCCAAATATGTTATTATTGAACATTTTACCCATGCAAAGCACTATATTTTATTTGACTAAACTAAATTCCTTGCCAAAGCACAATTTTTCTATTAGACTTACCATTGAAGCTAAAGAGATTGAAAATAACCCAACAACATAAATCACAAATATGGTTACAAGTAAAGAAAAACTTGGAAACCCATCAGTGATCACTTTAAAAAGCCATAATAGCCCCTATTTACTTACCACTGAAGCTAAAGAGATTGAAAATAGCCCAACAACATAAATCACAAATATGGTTACAAGCAAAGAGAAACTTGGAAACCCATCAATGATCACTTTAAAAAGCCATAATAACCCCTATTGATTCCTTTTTTCTTGACTTTTCACTCAGACATGTATCGTTTCCCCTATGCCTTGATCTACTCGCTATTTTCCCTTAAATTGTACCTTTTTCAATTCTTGTCTTATACCTAGTTATCTTTCTTATCTTTTCTATACTTCTCTCCCTCTTTTTTTTTTGTTATCTTCTTGCTTTCCTAGTGGTTTTCCATATTTCTCTTTTCCTAAACCCTTCCCTATGTTCCCTTGTTGTTTCTTTGATTCACAATTTCCCTTGGTGTTTTTTTATTTTCTTCCACACCATTTTATTTCTCTCTCTATGTGCATGAGTTAAACTTTTCATTGTTTTTGCTTCTATCTCCTTACCCCTTTTAAAGTCTCCTTATTCCATCTTTGTTCATTTTTGTTGTTTCACTTTGTTGTAACAATTATTTATTCTTTTCTTAACTTCCTTTTATTTCGTAATTAAATGATTATGTCATGATAAATTAAGATTGTGGTTCGAAAAATTTATAAAAAATCATTAGGATATGGAATTATGCAAGACATGGTTAAAAATTTAGTGCAATTTTGAATTCCTAATCAACGATTGGGATCATTTGTGCATGGATTAAATCAACAGTTTAAGTTGGATTATAAATGCAAAATTAAATGATCGATGATTTGGTTGAGAAAACATCAACTTATGAGTCACAAGTGGGTGAGTTGACCAATCAAATAAAAGGCTTTGAAAAAAATACATGCAGATACAATTGAAAGGAAAATAGTTACCAACTTAACGAGAACTCTACAAAGTTCTTGTTTTTTGGGGGGTCAAGTTTTTTACCATGTTTTTAAAAATGGTGTTACCCATAGCACCCCCACTCCTTTTTTATGTGGTTTTTTATATTTTAAATTTTCCGATACATAATGTTTCCACATTTTTTTAAATGCTTGTTTTTCATCTATTTTCAAATTGTTCAATTTTTTTTTTCTCAACTCTGTTTTTCATCTATTTTCAATTTTTATTTTTATTTTTA
>ML813738.1:68115-96073 GCA_009831015.1 Picea engelmannii
TTTGGGGGGAATTTTAATTTAATTTAATTTTTTTAATTTGGGTTTTGAATATATTTTTTTAAATGTGTTTTTGTCTTCATTAAAAAAAATTGTGAAGATTTTCTCCTTTCTTTTTATTTGTTTTTTAATGTAAATTAAAAAAAAAAAGAGTTAGTAAATAAATTTTCAAGTGACCATTTATGATACAATTTTGAATTTTTTTATTTGTGTAGGGATTTGTTGTCAAGGCCATAGTTTCAATTAGGTTGTAATTAGCTGCAATTTTAACATTTAGAAAAAACATTTTGCTTTATGTAGCGTCACATTTTTATTTAAGTGTTGATTTTAAGGTTTTATGTAGCGTCACATTTTTATCTAGGTGTTGATTTTAATGTTTTTCTAAGCAACTCTTTTATGTTTTAAGACCATGCTTGAAAGAAATGTAATTTTGACCTGGTTAAAAAAAGTGGTGCTACCGGTAGCACCACTATTTGATTTGGGGGTTGATTTTAAAGTTTTTCTGAGCAACCATTTGATCCTTTAAGGCCATGTTTGAAAAAAATTGTAATTTTGACCCGGCTACAAAAAAAGGTGCTACCAATAGCATCAATAGCACCACTTTTTGATTTGGGGGTTGATTTTCATGTTTTTTATGCAAAAATATGGGTTTTAAGGGCCAAAGTTCTTGTTTTGAAGTCACCGTTCTCATTATGTTGGCAACTTTGTTAGGGATGATAAAAGAAAAAAAGAGGAAGAATTAAAGGAATTCAATAATCACTTAGAATCAAAGGATAGAGAAATCACTACATTGATTGTTGCTTGCAATCAATTGAATAAATTGTTAAAAAAAAAAATCTAAATCGTTTTCCAGAAAGGAGGTACTTCATTGAAGCTGAACATCAAATTTGGGATGGGATTGTAGAACAGATGTAGGCTTTCAAAGGTCATCTTGAACTTTTTCATCATTGTGAGGCGATTGTCATAGCTAAAGCACAGACTCATGTAAATAACCTATTACCTGAAATGATAACAAAGGTAGAAGAAAGTGAATGGGTGATTTCATTCCTCAATTCTTTATCAGATAAGTCATTACAAGAAATAGTTGTGGAAGACCGAATTGACGTCATTCTTGAGGTCAGGAAGGTAGTTGACAAAAAAAGCTAACTGTAGCATTGCAAAACAAGATAAAGGAGGTTAACAATTAACAAGAGAATTCAAGGAGCAATGTCAACCTATTTGCAAGTATGGCTTTCCATCCCCGTGGACTTAAGAACATTGGATTTATTCAACCAGTTGACAAAAAAAAGTTAATTGTAGCATTGCAAAACAAGATAGAAGTTAACCAATTAGTAAGAGAATTCAAGGAGCAATTTCAACCTATTTGACTTACCATCCCCGTGGACTTAAGAACATTGGATGTATCCAACTCAACTTTATCAAGCTACCCTGACTGCATGTTGTGATGATTTAGATTCCATTGATCTTGACAAAATTATCTCATTTGGAACTCAAATTATAATTTCCTTAATGTATGATTTTGTTGCATGGATTCTTGTTTCATAATTATTCAAGGCACAACCACTAGTACCTTATCATTTACTCATAGAGTTCGAAATCATCGTGAAGAAGATGCATAAACATAATATCCTTGTAAGACCCGAGTGGAATAAATTGATGCGTTGTAAATTAAAGATTTTGTTAATAATAGAGAATGAGCAACAAAGGAAAGAGTTTCCAGTGAAGGAAAAGGAAAAAAGGATAATTCAGCAAGACACAATGACACCTCAACTAAAAACGGGATCGTTATAAACAAGGGAAAATAAGCCACATCATTAGAAGCAAGAGGACATCATCTTTCCATAAGCAAAAAAAAATCAAAGTATTAAAAACAATGAATGATATATGTTTTGATAGATATATATACACTTTTAATATTTTTAATTTTAGAAGGGGAAGATAGTTATAAAAATGGTTAGAGATTAGTTTTATAAAAGGGAGAGTCTTTGGGGAAAAAAGGGTTGGCATTTTATTAAGGAAAGACATTCATTGCTTTTTGATATAACTCAATGAGAGTTGCATTTATTTTACTTTGAAGACTATGGAAACATTTTAATTAAGGATTTTAAGACATTCATCATTGGTTCTTGTTGGCTTATTTTATTTATGTTATTTTTTTATTTTCATATTTATTTAGTTATTTTATTTATGTTATTTTTTTGTTTTCATATTTATTTAGTTTTTTTTATTTCTATTATTTGTAAACATAATTACATGATGGTGGAGTTTGATGAGTTAATGGTATGTTCTTAGTTTATGATAGCTTTAAAGATTTTATCTAATTATAATATCACTTTTTGATAGATGTTAACCTATGAAACATGATGCTTCGGATGGGGTGACACAATGAGTTTTTCAGACACCTGGAAGGGCGTAGGGCCTGACCTTAAATGCGGTAGGTTGACCTTCATCCCCTTAGCATTAACGATGGGAGCTGGCCCTAGCCGCCGTTCTCAAGACAAGGGACCTCTCCCTCGCGAGAATAGTTCGATCCTGCAAGCATTCAAGGTGAGTTAATGGAGGAGGACGTCCCGTCACTCCTCCCGCTTTTGAACGGGCTGAGACATGGATGCACTAAGTTCGTCTTCGCCCTGTACCATCGCTGCAGTTGCGAGATCTGGTGCATTAATCAGACCACCCTTTGCATTTTTGCAATCCGTTTTTTCACTCCGATGCCTCGTGAAAGAGGGAAACCACGTCGTGGTTCTGCCTGGTATACCCATGCCGCTTGACGTCAGAGGTTGCAACAGATGGAGTGAGTGCTCTCGCTAGCTCGCACCCATCTTGTGTGAAGAGAAAATGAGGCCAGACTCCCTCCCATGGCATATGTGGAGGATATTCTCCCAAAGGAGCCAGTTCAGTCTCCACCAGAGCATCTCTTGTTCACTGTGCCCGATAACTGGTAGCCCACAAGCCATTTTCTGGAAAAAGACACTTCAATAGCCTCTGAGAGGCAACCAAAGAGCGACACAAGAGCAGAGAATTGCGATGACTTCCCCATCTGCTACATAGAGGAAGAAATACCGGAAGAATGACCTCTTAGGAGGCCACAACTGAGGCTGGACACACTGAGCGGTGAGGATGAAGGAGCAGGCGGAGAACAACAAGGGGAGGTAGTCTCAAGTGAGTCCGAGGAGAATAGGTTGGGAGGCACGACGAGGGAGGGCGGTAAGATCCCGCCGCCACCTCCCATTTCATCCATGCATGAGCAGTGGCGCATCCCGCCACCTTTCCTCCACCGGAGCACCTGGAACTCTTGTTTGATTTGCAGGGACAGATGGCGGACCAAGTCCACCGTGTCCTCCTCATGAGCCAACGACTAGACATGCTTTATGATGCATATTCCAATGCCCCAATAGGACAAAAATGCCCAACCTATATGCAGTCGTTCGTGATGCCAACTAGAGAAGGAGAACAAGAGGACGAAGCCAACAGGGCCACCGGTTAATCACCATGGTTATGCTTCTGTTTTGTTTAGTTTTACTTCTCAGGGCTATGCTTAGGCTTCTAGATGCTCACTGTCACACCATGGACACAATTCAAACTATGGAACGCCATCTGCCCTGGTTTTCTACGGGCAGGACAGATGGTCGACCGACCATTTTTTATTGGAACAATATTGGCTGCCAGATGTGCTGGTTTCCGATAAAACGACGACACAAATGGTAGCCTCATCACAGTTGTATTTTTTTTTTCCACTTAATATAGCAAGAACCGCCTCCTTTTTACTTAGAAAAAAAAAAAAACCTATGAAACATGATTCGTTGAAACCCCCCCGTGTCTCGAATCCCACGCGGGGACATAGATTCGACCTAATTCGTGTCTGACACGAATTTAGGTCGTGTCCTTCACATGTGACATGACCTAAATTCGTGTCAGACACAAATTTGGATGGTGTCACGATTTCATGACATGTGTCACCCAAAGTTATGAAGGCCTAACGAAAAATTTGCCATTTGGATGGTTGTAATGTGAGGAGGTTCTCCGTCTTATGTTGTTTTTCTATGATATTTCTGAATACATTTATCTTGAAGCTATCAAATAATTGTTGCTGGAATTAATATTTCATATTAGGACAACACCTACATAACCTTATTCAAGAGTGGCACTGGTAGGACTCTCCAAGACTATATTTCTGCATTATTTTTCAACATTATTAAGGCTGATTCAAATAATTGTTGTTGGAATTAATATTTCATATTAGGACAACACCTACATAACCTTATTCAAGAGTGGCACTAGTAGGACTCTCCAAGACTATATTTCTACATTAATTTTCAGCATTATTAAGGCTAATTGTGGCATGTTGATAGCAGCCCTTTCCTCAATCATTCACAAAATTGTCCTCTTTAGATTGATGTTTCTCAACTTCATTTGTCCAAGATTTGATAGGCACTAGTCTCGGTCCTCTATGAATCCGTTTTACTCTTCTACAATGTATTTGTTTTGCTAAAGCTAGCTCTTCATATTCACCTTGATCCTTGTTGCCATAGCTTTAGTATTCCTACCTTAGAGAAACTCCCCTTGTGTTGGAGGAGAGCTAGCCTAAAGTGAGAGGAAGAACTATTGTGGTGACAATGGGAAGCCTTCCTAAGTTTTCCTGGGATGCATCTTTATGTCTAAATTTCATTTTTGTATGTGTAATTTTCAATTTTTTTTCATATATATATAAATGTGTCCTCTGTGTCCTGTTGTCGAGGTCAAAATTTCACGTATCAAACACTCGTATTTCCGTGTCCCATGTCATCATGTCAGGTGACTTAGATGTTAACTTTAGTATAAGATCTATAAAGAAAAATTTATACGTGAAATGCTCTCTTTGCATTATAATACATTAAACATTTTATTACTGAGTGTTTTCTTATTTAGCATTTCAATTGAAACATTTACTGTGATTATTCTTTGTATATTGTTTTTGGATACGCGTGAATGTATAATTACTTACTTATGAAGAAATAAAATTTCCTGAGAATTGTAAGTATTTTGTCCTCTATTTAATCATACATGATTTGGTTCCAAGTATAAGTTAGTTTTGATGATTTTTGGTTGCGATAAGAATTAGATAGAGTTATATGTCTTTGAATTATTTGTTGTATAAATTCAAAGTGAAATTTTTTATAATGAAACTTGAAAATGTTTTTCCACTCTTTTAAAATTTTGTTCCAATTAGAAAGATACCCCCTTTGGCTTTTGGATTATTTCAAGAAAATATAAATCCGAAAGATGTAAAATACCTTCATAGGTGCATTGACATTTTTTTTTTTTTTTTTTTGAGAACAACACACTCTTTTTTTGTTTTAATGTTAGTTTTTTCTCCTTTCTTGTTCCCTCCTTGTTTTCATTTTGATTTATATTTTTAATTTTTCATCATATACGTTGTTCCTTATTTCTCATCTCCACTTTTATATATTTTATTTGCACTTTTCTTTCCTCATATATTTATCTTGGTTATGCCATTCTCTCCTCATATATTTATCTTGGTTATGCCATTCTCTCCTCATGTGTTCATTTTATATTATTTATTTTATTTGGTATTTTGATTGTTTTGCATTTAAATATTTGTGCTCCATGTCATAGTTCAAGAGTGGCTTATTAAAGGGAAATTAAAAACACCCTATGGTATCAATATTGAATGATATACAGACCTCTTAAGACTTAGAGACTAAGTGGATTCATAGATTACATAGAGTGTGGTCTTTTCACATAGCTTACGGATTACGAGTTTTTTCTTGGTTGGTCATCTAATAGTATTTTCCAATAAAATATCATGTAGAGAAAAGTGGTTCCATGAACACCCAATGCTCAATCAATGGTAAAATTGAATCTTTGAAGCACGTTTTGTGGGAGCGTTGGATTGCAAGAGCTTGTTGGAAATAGATTCTAAAGTTCAATATCTTTGATATCTTTGACCTATCCAACAAGAATGGGAGGCTCGACAAATATATAAATTGTTTGCTAAATTACAATCATGATTGGACTCTGAGACCACTAGGTTGAAAGGGGCAATAGAGATAAGAAATTCAATAATTTACATGGTTGATGTGACTTTTTTTAGTTTCTTCAACATACAAATCTAAAATGTACTTTTGTAATCAATAATTGAGCAAAAAAACCAAGAGGTTGTCTCTAGTTGTGCAAGAAGCATCAAGCTGACCTAGGTTGAACTAGATTCTTCCTTTGGCCATGGTTTTAGTTTAAGAAAGTGATTATGGCACAATATAATCACAACTAGCCAAGGGTTTGTCTCATGTCCATCTAAGGGACTTATTTGTTCACTTTAGATCATTAGGACGATAATTATAAATTGACCTACGCATGAATGATGAACATGTACAACTACAACATGAAAAAAATGCAAAGTGAATTGATAGGTGTCACTCCTGATTGGGGCCAGGTGATTTGCACTGAAGTTAAAGATATATTGTCATAGGCTTGACGAGCCTACGGTCGGGCGACAGAATCACCTGACACTCCTAGTTAGCGTGCGACACCACAATTGTTTATTTGGCAACGAAACTACACCAAACTACTTAATTCGGACTACACCTTCACGTTAATTCATTTGTTACTTAAGTCATGTTTGCGTTATCTTATACTTAGTTGCAAAAGTAAAAGAAACCATTCATACAAGTACAAACAAAACATATGTTCAGGCACTCAAACTGGCCTAATACCCAAAATACATCTTTACACAAAACCAAATAACAGTGTGCCGAGATAAACTCTCGTGCCACACGAAAAAAGTTTACATAAGGAGCTTTCGCTCAGTAATAGTTGTGAAAGTCATACAATTGTTCAGTAAGCTGCCTTCATGCATCCTTCCTTCGTCATCACAGAGTGAACCACCTCAGACTTCATCTTTGTGATACTTGTGATTCTTTCTTATGCGTTCATCCCCTTGCTCGGTTCAAACTTTGCCTTCTTTCCTCAGCTTAGAGCGACCCTTCCTTCCTTGCCACAGTTCAAATTTTCTTAACAACTTCCTTGAGAAATACTTGCCCAAATATTCGAAGGCTTCTCCCCAAGGTAGCCCAAGCTACCCTAAAGGATCTACTTGGCTCCTTGGCTTGCTCGTCTCCCTCTTTGGTCGTTGCCTAAATCTTCTCAATATGTGATATTGAAGAAGTGTCTCACAACTCCCTGCCTTAGCTGAATTCCAAATGCCCAGCTCGCACTTGGTTAAATAGTTGTGTGCCCTTTCCTTGCGACGCATCTCTTCCAATCGACACGTCACTTCCTTCGCAAGCCGACGCACACTTTTGGTTATTTGTCCACTTTCACTGGTTGAGCCAACTCGTCAAGAGACACGCGCCCCTTCCAAATGCACACTCTTCCCCAACGAACGTCAACTTTCAGTTAAATGTGCCCAACTTGTGCCTTTGTCTGCTTGCTTTTCCGATCACATTGCAAGACGTCCATCGCACATCTTGGGTGTTCATTCCTCGTTTCCTTGGTGGGTGCCCATGTCTTCGCGGAGCGCCCACCCAACCGACTCTTCAGTCAAGTCACCAACTTTCGTCGCAAGTCCATCTTGGTGAAGTTGTACTTGGCAAAACATCACACCAAAGTAACCACAACTTCACTTATAAAAGAATTGAATGTCTGCTGACTCATCTGAATCGCAAGTCTTAGCTTGTGGAGGGAGCCTGCGCACTCCAATCTAAGCGTGAGGTATGACATGCTCCCCCACTCAAAGTCTTGTCGTCCTCAAAAAGCCTTCATCTAAGTGTCTTGGCTTCTGACTGCAACCATCTGTTGAATTGATGTGATGAACCTTGCCCCAATCCAACCACTTCTGTCATGTTTTGCACACATCCATGGAACCACATATTGAGCAATCTAGGTAGCTAATCCAACTTAGTGCCCAATATGTGAAAATGTACTCTGCATTCCATCACATAGTTGTTTTGCTTCAACCGTTCCCCACACTGTCCAAATCTTGCCTTACTGTCCGATCTTCGTCAAGAATTTCCATCACAGTGACCAAGTGTTTGGACTCCCGAATTCAATTTTCGACATCCCTACTCATGATTCGGTCTACGTTTTTTGTTGCATACCTACTCAGACAGACTTCGGTCTGCATTTCCTGTTCGTTCCATCTATCCATCTACTTGTGCAACCAAGGCTACTTCATGCCATGTCTACTTGCGATGTTGTTCCAAATGAAAACCTCTTGCTAATCCAAATTTGTCCAAGTTATTCAAGTCGAAGGGACCACCCAAAGGATTCTGCACCTGCTTCTAACGAAGTTGTGTTCGAGCCAATACGTATGCCAATCAAAAAATCTGAGTCAATTTGAACTAACCGAGCCCCCCAAGAACATTTGTGCACTTGATGTCCCATACTACCAACAATCCAATGTCCCATACTACCAACAATACAATGTCCCATACCACTGGAAAACGCCCTCATATCACTTGTTGTGCATCTTGCCCATTGTAGTTCTTGAAAAATTTCTTGAACGATTCCCTTGATGTCTCTTCTATATTTCTTGAAACGGAACCTCAAGTATTCTGCCATTCGTCCCTTGGTTTTCTGTTGCGAGAGTTATTGTCTCTATCACCCATCATCGCACCCAACTCGTCTCATATCCAAGCTATCCAAAAATGCAAGGAGATCACCGCACGTCTGCCACCCATACAACCAACCGAATTCACTTTTCTTTGCTCCTCCTACAGAATGTAGGGAGCTCAGGTCTACCTCATCGTTGTTGCAACCATTCCCCTCATGGAATATTGGTTCGCTTGACAAGTTTGCCCAAGGAAAACATGATCTTGGCTTCATCGGTCAATCTTCCATTCTCTTCGTCACATGTTTGCGAAATGCTCCAATTACACTAGTTTTGCACATCCAACAATCACCTCTGCACTACTTCTTTCATGCTTCATTTCATCATGCCTGTGCCATCCTTCGATCTGTGTAAGTCTTCAACTGTCGTCGCAACTATCTCAATGTATTGTCTAAACAGTTCCAAGTGGAACGAGCCACCCAAAGACTTCCATGTCTCAACACGTTTGTGTCAATTCCTCTGTCAACTCCAACCGATGATCGCTCTGATTTGTGAGTCATCCCTCATTTGCAAGCATCCTGAGAACGCCCTACCTATCTCATGTCCCGTACCATGAGCAGGAGCGCATCACCTTGTCCACTCAGGTTGTGGTCTAACTCATCGTGGCTTTCTGTCGACGGTCTCCTTTGTTGACTCTTTACTACCTTCGTTCGTTTCTTGGAACGAATTGTCTTGCCTTTGCTAAGACACTTTTTCGTTTGGATTTCTGCAGCGATGGTTAAGTCACTTCAAAACTCAACCAATATGTCTAAGGCACTCATGCACCAAAGTAACCCATACAAGTCTTCAACCAGAATACGTGTCTCCCTGCCTTCTTTATTACAACAAGCTCTTCAACACACTCCACATGAAAGCGTAACAACAGTTCAACTCGTCCCCATTTATGCCACCAAATCTACCTAAGTCCCTCTTCTGGAACTCACCCAAGTAGGTCACTCCAAGTCTTTGTTTGCATCTTCGTAAGTGATTTGAGTTGTTCATGTATTCAACGAAGTTCCTAGCACCTGGGCCTCTCCCAAGTCTACGATGGAAACAAGTTGTTCTTGTCCTCGACCAAGTCTTCATGTCTCTCTTCAATGAAACCAACGCAACAACTCAGATTTTGCAAGTATATTTGGAATGATCGTACATGTTCATGACTTCTTTGGCATATTCATGGTTCAAGTCTCCTTGTTGTCGCAAGTCTACAATCGAAAAACTGTAACGTTCGAAATCCATCTAAGTCACCTTCCTCATGGTTGCTCCCAACCGAACCCATCTTCCATTTCCCTGTCTGTTATCTTCGCGCCTTGCAGTGCCTCAACACCAGGACACCATGCAAATCAATTGATCATCAAGTCTCTTATTGTTAACCGACATCCATCCGAAAGCTGTGATCCACAATCACAACCCAATCGACCCAATTTTTCTTTGGTATTGCATGACACGAAGTTGGAATCGTGGAAAATGTGCCCACTTGAGATCCAACCCATGCATTCAATTGAGCCTTCCTTCTTCGTCTGTTATCTTTGCGCCCTGTAATGCCTTCGCACCATGACACCATGCACAAATCTGTAGTGCACAACACAAAGTTATCACGGTGGAAATCATGCTCAACTGTCTCCATTGTGACTAAACTTCATTCTGCCATCCCAAGTCACGATAGTGACCCAACTCACTGACTTCTCTTGAACTTTTGCGATCACTGTTACAATTCTGCGACAGAGATTCATTCCATCACCACAAAACTGTCTTTACAATCACCCATGTTCAATGCACCCAAACTGACCTTTCTCGCCTGCTTGAGTTTATATGCTCTATCTGCTCAATGAGCTTGCCAAATTGTCCATCAATTTGGCTCTGATACCATCTGCCACGAGAGTGAAACGGTTGAAGATCTCATCGATCCATCTCCAACTCAAAACAAAATCGATTCTGATACCATCTGTCACGGGCCTAGTGAGCCTACAGTTGGGCGACGAAATCACCCGACACTCCTAGTTACCGTGCGACACCGCAATCGTTCATTTGGCAGAGAAACTACACCAAAATACTTAACTCGGACTATGCCTTCATGTTATTTCATTTTTTACTTAAGTCATGTCTGCATTATCTTATACGTAGTTGCGAAAGTAAAAGAAACCATTCATACAAGTACAAACAAAACATATTTGCGGGCGTCCAAACCAACCTAATACCCAAAAGACATCTTTACACAAAACTGAATAACATTGTGCTAAGCTAAACTATCGTGCCACACGAAGAAAGTTTACATAAGGAGATTTCAATCAATAGTAGTTGTGAAAGTCATACAATTGTTGAGTAAGTTTCCTTCATGCATCCTTCCTTTGTCATCGCATAGTGAACCACCTCAGACTTCATCTCTGTGATACCTACGATTTTGTCTTATGCTTCTATCCCCTTGCTTGGTTTAAACTTTTCCTTCTTGCCTCAGCTTAGAGTGACCCTTTCTTCCTAGCCATAGTTCAAATTGTCTTAACAACTTCCTTGAGAAAGACTTGCCCAAATCTATGAAGGCTCCTCCCCAAGGCAACCCAAGTTACCCTCAAGGGTCTACTTGGCTCCTTGGGGAGAGTTCATGTCCCTCCTTAGTCGTTGCCTCAGACTCCTCAATCTGCGATCTTCAAGAAGTGTCTCACAACTCCTTGCCTTAGCGGAATTCCAAATGCCCAACTCGCACTTGGTTAAATAGTTGTGCATCGTTTCCTTGCAACAAAACTCTTCCAATCAACGCGCCACTTCCTTCGTAAGCCGATGCACACTTTTGGTTATTTTTCCACTTTCGCGGGTTGATCCGACACGTCAAGAGACATGCGCCCCTTCCAAGCGTACGCTCTTCCCCATCCTACATCAACTTTCGTTTAAATGCACCCGACTTGTGCCTTTGTCTGTTTGTTTGCCCGATTGTATCGCAAGACGTCCATCACACATCTTGGGTGTTCGTTCCTCGTTTCCTTGGTGGGCGCCCATGTCTTTGAGGAGCGCCAACCCAACCGACTCTTCGGTCAAGTCACAAACCTCATCGCAAGTCCATCTTGGGGAATTCGTACTTGGCACAACATTGCGCCCAACTAACCACAACTTCACTTATAAAAGAACCGAACGTCTGCTAACTCATCCAATTTGCAAGTCTTAGTTCGTGGAGGGAGCCTGTGCGCTCCAATCTAAGCCCTAGGTATGACATATATGCGTTAAGGTAAAGTGAGTATCTATTGAGGAAATAATATTATGCTTAGATACTAAAGGAGTTCGAAATGGATTTAAAGTGCAACAAGAAGTTCCCAATGTGTAGATGATTACTCAACCATGCCAACTTTTTCATCTAGTACATGAACTTCAAACTGCTTATGGCATGCCAAAATAAATAATAAATCTTTGTTAGGGGAAGTTTAGAAGCTACATATTATGGGATCAAATCAACGATACATGGTTGAGCAAATAACATTGATAATTTCTAAGGCATAGAGCAACAAAGCAACACTAGAGTGGATAACCAGTAAAAACTATAAAATACAAATCCAGCTTGAAGATGCTAGGAACATATTTAACATCAAAGAAAAGTTGATTGAAGAGTGTAATATTAAGCACCTACAAAATGTCTAAAGAAGCAAAAAACGTAATAGAAGAGCAAGTGTGAATCACTAAAATGGATTAGGTTATTGTGTTAAAGGATAAATTGGTGTATTGGAGGATAAAAATATTGAAGTTGAAAAAATGACATGAAATCTAGCTAATTAAGCACATGATAAATACTTTGCTTTGAAGGATTGCATGTAAAAGGTTGAGTTTTAGTGGGATGCGCTAATTACAGAGAAACTTACAAAATAAGATGTTGATGAGTCTAAGGCTAAAATATTTTGTGAACAAACTAAATGAAATCGAATCCATGTGGATCACAACTATAGAGTAATTTAGTTAGTTCAATGGTGCAACTATGAAACTAATGCCAAAAGTTGTGCCAATCTCTGAAGAGGAGTAGACTTGTGCACTAAGTTGAGGGTGAGTCAATTGGTGTAGTTGGGATTGTCGGTGACCTTCTTTGAAGTCTTTAACTAAAGCCACATAAGTCCAATAGTTTTGGGAACATGTTGCACATACATAATGGATACATGTAGGAAAGGGTACACACCATACAAATAATGCAAATATGTGTATAGATCATGGATGCACCAATGACAACAAAGTTTCTTCCAACAAATAATGAAATTTTTTTAGTGAATATGGAGAGTTCTAGAAGCTTCCACAATTGGTCTTGCAAAGCTATAAATAAGCCACTAGTTCTATTGGAAAGGACTTCTCATGTTTCCTACGTTTTTTTGGGTTCTTCATGTTGTAATTACGTGATTAGGCAGGTAATGGAAGATGTATTCACCCTATGGCCATGGCTATGATGTTGTGGTGTGTTAGGTGGGTTTATGTGCATGAACATGTTGATCATCTAGATTAATGAGTTATCTTAAAGGGGTTATTGGGACTTACTTGGGCTTCCATGGTTCTTATGCATATGTAATTGTGAGGTTGGTTATCTTTAATGTTCAACTCAATGTATGATGGATAATTTTTTATTTTATGTTAACTCCTTAATGGATGGATATTAGTGTTGTACACTGATTTACACACTCATCGTGTATTTATTTTCATAACAACCTACCATATACCCCTTGGGTGAGATTTCTCTTCTTGTATGCACATATGGAAATACCAATGCCTTATACTATAATAGTGGCTTGGAAAATCATGTGGACCTTGGGTATTCCATTTTGCACCAATAGACACCAACTAATATAGATGTTGGCTTATTAGTCTCTCATTGAAAGCATTTGTAGCATACCCCGATATGCCTCCTTTGATTGTCGACGCACTCTAAAAAACAATTCTCTTTTACACCAATTGGGGTTTCCTAGTTGTGAGTCAGTTTCAACCTCAACAACCCCATGACTGATTTCCTACATGTACAAATATAAATACAATGTTGTAATGGAATCAAGTAGAGATGCGCAACAATTTTCCCAAATTGCTACAACTAATATTTAACAATGTGCACAATTCACAAAAAGGATTCTCATTGAACTATACAGTTAAACATTCTAGTGCATAATTATTACACTATCAATCGCTTACATGAATATCATAATAGCATACACAAAAATATTCTACATAAAGATAATTACAATTATTTCCTTATTCTAGCATAATCATTGATATCTACAAAGCCAATTTGATCCACTTGGCATAATTTCCTTTTAATTTATATAACATAGTCTAAATCATGCATTCTCTAACATGAATTGATGGCTATAATACCCTTATAATTTGCACATAATTATCATCCTAGACAACCCACCACATATATCTAGGACATGATGATACCGTAATAGTATTTACTAATTTAAAACCATAATCCTTACACACAACAACAACCATAAGCATTAATTCTCAACATATAAATAATAATGATAGAATTACTTCTTTGTTAGTTGTTGCACTTGGGGAAAATATCCATAGGAGCATTTTCCCTCTCAACCATAGGCACCAACTCATGTAGGTGCCAACCCCAAGTAGAGTAATGAAGCAACAAGAGTGAATTTGACAACTTGAACATTCAAACACAACCCCAACCTAGCGTAAAACATAAATGACCCTACTACTTTCATATATGCATTTCAAGCACCTCAATTAACTCTTAAACATCACATGGACCTCTTCCTTACACCACAACCTTACAAAGACAATTCCCTTCTTTTCTAAATAGTCCCTAAGGAAGTCCAGTCTACACATTATCTTTGTGCAAGAAGACTCCTAATGCAGTTCCTCTTGTTGGAAATCTTGGCACTAATTTGGCAATAAGGACAACTCTCTACTCAATGCCATGGATCACAATGATGCCATTCCTCTCACCACCAACATGGAATTTACCATATATTCCCTGATATTAGCATGCTTGCTAAATGAATGGAGCAACAACAACTCCCTCGTCTCTCCAAGGACGACCTTCTATTGTTCATCATTGCCTAGAATAGTCTATCATAGCCTAAAATGGTGAGTCACTACCAAGAATGGTTCCCAAACAGAGTTCTAACCTTTTGTTTGAATGTTCATGCATGCCCATGTGAGGTGGCTACAAGCATGCCAAAGCAAGGACAAGAACTCTTAAGGAAAGGAAAATTGCCAAAATTAAGAAAAGGTCAAATGTTCCTCAAGGAAAGGAAAATTGTCAAAGTTAAGAAAAGGTCAAATGTTCCTCAAGTTGGCACTTGTCAACATGATTAAGTCACTTATTCTCTCTCATTCTCCTCTTGTTGCCTCTTTTCCCCCATGGTTCTCCTAGGATGTTTTAACCACAAATGAACTTTTATTTATTAAATATTGTTATATAATAATCCAAATGGTAATATACTTACCAAACCTACCATCTGATTATCATACCTGCTTCACAAGGTG
Source organism: Picea engelmannii (assembly GCA_009831015.1). Lineage (NCBI taxonomy): Eukaryota > Viridiplantae > Streptophyta > Pinopsida > Pinales > Pinaceae > Picea > Picea engelmannii. Next base: position 83,162 of record ML813738.1, read on the forward strand.
ACACCATTTCACATGTTTGGTCTCTTGCCATCATATGATGGACCTTAGCCTTTCCTTGTGCACTTGAAGCATTAATAGTAACATAATGTCTAAGGGTTCAAAATTATATTATTACATTCTCCCCCCCCTTATAATAACTTTGTCCTCAATGTACTTCTCTTTTTGACAATAAAATCATGTCTTCGCATCATTCTTTATATGCAACATCAATGACATTTTCTCCATTGTGATCTTTGCATTTGTTGTCATTCTTGGAAAACGGGCTTCAACAATTATTATCCTGGACTTGAACGCTTCCAAGGCTATCGTATTTCAACATATGCCTGTAAAAACCAACAAAAGAATATGTATTTATCATAGCCATTTAATTTTTTAGGAAACAATTATTTTATCCATAGAAATTTTCAATTCATAATTAAAGCAAATATATTCATAGTACAAGATATATTGTGCAATTTCAGTTCAATACCTATCTGTATAAATATATGCTCGCTTTACATGGTTCCCATGAGAAAGATTCAACATGTTGTCTTCTCTAACACATCCAAAATATATTGCCTCTTGATCCAAGATAGTATATGTCATGAATCTCACACAACATATTCATTCAAGTCCTCTCTTCCTTGTAGCCACTCACCCTTACAAGCTCAGGAATCCCCTTCTCTATAAAACAATTCCTCATGCGATCCATCATTTACCAAGGATTTTACATGTAATAAGAGCATAAACTTCTAGAGCTTTATTGCCAATGCGTTGGACCACTGTTAGCCTCAAAACAATGATTAACTAAAGGGGATCAATGCATATCACATGGTTCCAATGTCATCACATTATCATCCTCCTCACACTTTGAAGCTTATAACAACAACTTATAACAACAATCATTTGTCCTCACTAGATAAATCCTTCATTTCAATTGTGTGATAGACATACAACTATCATGGGATATTTCCTTTTTAATCTTTTAATTAGAATTTCAATATGTTAAAATGCAATAATCAAATTCAGTAATATAAGAAATATCTCATAATATTTAGCTTTTAAGCTTGTATGCATAGTCCTAGTCTTCATTATTGACTTACTATCATTTTCCATGTTCAAGACAAATTTGTATGCTATCTTTTCCTTCTTGACAAACTATTATGCAACCAAAACACATTTTATGCATACACCAGCACACATGTTATGCATATACAATCTATTCATTGCCATATTGCTAACAACATATAAAATGATCCTAGAATTATGAACACCCATCATTCAATCGTTTCATTGTTACTATTTTTCTATAATGACATATCATTTGTCATATTTGTAATATCCACACATAGATTCATTCAACACCAACAATCATATGTGCAATTCTTTCTACAATTACTCATCATGTTTGCTAATATTCATATGTGCATAACCATAGATTTTCATAATCACATGGTTCATTTAATGCTCACTTGCATTCATTCAAGAACACTATATTATTGAGTCATGCAATCTATCATGAGAAGTTGCAAGCTTTAGCCAATGTTGGGTATGCATTCCAGACACCTTCCCATCACTTAATCAACTATCTAGACACCATCCTCTTTAGCCAAACACAACACAAAGGAAGACCTTTCCTTTCTTTCTTTGACAATCCTTCAGTATTCTTCTTTGCCTTCTATTGCTCTTCAGTGCAGGCATAAATGTTGTAGTCCATGACATTGATATAAGCGGTGATACCTTTGGATAGTGGTGCAACAATTACAGACTCTTACAAGGCCATTAACAACATTATTTCACACATGGTTGTGCCACACACATACTCTTTCACATATGCAAGATTGACATCCTTCACCATCCCTATTTGGATGCCAACCAAATCTTTGGTATTATTTTAAGCCCTAGAAAAAGCCCCATTTTAAGCACTATATAAATCCATAGATATTGAATCAATACTTTTCTATTGTTATATTAGTGTTGTCGACTAGACCCTTTAATTGTAATTGTACCATTTGTCTCCTATATATACTAAGGAGACATTTTTTTAGAATCGTCTCATCTTGTGCATTTGTTCTAATGTAAAACGAGGTTCCCCCCTTGAATATTCTTATCTTTCATTCTTCTATCTAATTCTCAAGGTGTGGATTTACTTCTATTTCTATTTTCAGGCTATTTGGGTGTTTGTTGCCTAACATTTGGTTTCAAAGCATACAATCCTAGGGTATTTCTTCTTCAAACGAGTCATCTTGGAATTTTCGCTACAATTATTTTTTGGTAAAGTTTCAGACTCTAAAATTTTCAATATCCCGAGGAGACATAGCTAAGTACTTATGATTAAAATTCTATATTTTGATTCACTATACTTTCTGAGATATATCCCATGGAAGTTAGAGTTTTTACTAGTCTTGAAATTAGTCTCAAAAAAGTCATCTTGGAATTTTCACTACAAGTTTTTTTTTGTTGAAGTTTTAGATTGTGAAATTTTTAAGATCCTGATGAGACATAACATATTAATTGCGGTAAAAATTTTAAGTTTTGTTTCACTATAATTTCTTAGCTATATCATGTGGAAGTTGGGGTTTTTGACTAGTGTTGAAATTAATTTCAAATGAATCATCTTGTAATTTTAGCAATAAATTTATTTTGGTGAAGTTTCAAACTGTGACATTTTTAGAAGTCTAAAGGGACATATTGAATAAGTTATGATAAAAATTTCAAATTTTAATTTACTATAATTTTCAAGTTACAAGATGTGGAAATTAGGGTTTTTACTAGCCCTAAAACTAGTCTCAAACAAGTGTTTTGGGTAAAACAATCATATCTCCTTTTGCAAATATCCAAATCGAGTTCCACTAGTTTGGTTGCATAGGGTACAAACCATAGTATTTCTAGTTAAAACTTCAAAAGTTGATACAAAAAATTGAGCATATGGCAGTCCGTACAAGTTCACTATTTTGAAAGGGAAAAAAATCAACAAGTTTTGGAGAAATTACCACAACTTTCCCTTGGCACATCAGAATTTAATCATACTTGTGGAATTGTAGAGAAGACATACCAGGATACCATAGTTTTAAAACCACAGGTACATAAATTTCATGTTTATATCAAGTGCAAGGTCAGCCTCAAAACGATATCCAAATCAAGAGTTTAAAGGTACACAAATTACAATTGATATAAATTTGATTGGGAGATTTATTTTAGGAGATTTAAAAGTGTGGTAAAGTTAAAATATAGAAGAAGTATAGATTATTATTGTTATCCCACATGGAAAAGGGTGTTCCAAAAATTTATACACCAATTAAACCTCAAGAGAGCTCGACCATGACTCAACAAGAAAGTGAAGAGATAGAAAACAAGCTATCCAAATTGGAGAACCGATTCAATGGATTGAGGAATAGATCAACAAAAAAGGATGATTTGAATGAAATGATGGAACAAGTACAAAATTACATGTCATCCATGATCTTACATACCCTAGATGAGTTGTTTTTTAAAGGAGATATCGAGATTCAAGGAAATCATGAAAATGTGGAGAACATAAAAATTGAATCCCATAATCATGATTATTCATCACTCCAAGATCCACACCATCGGGGGTTCAACATGGCACCGCAAAACTACTTAATTATAAATATTGATATGAGGAAATTTGATGGTAAATATCCTACAACAAGGATATTCTAGATGGAGCAATTCTTTGATCTATACCAAGTGCCAACCTTACAAAAGGTAACTCTTTCATCCTTGTATTAGAACCCGATCAATTTGTTTGGTACCAATGAATCTATTGTCTCTTGGTCCATTTTTACAGATGAATTGATAGCACATTATTGGGATATTAAGAGAAATGCATTCTTTAGTCAATTCATAAATCTCCAATGAGGTCCAGTTACAGAGAACATCAAGCAATTCCAAAAACTAAGTCTCGAGGTAAAGAACATTCCAAAGGATAATTTGTTAGATCTCTTTATGGGCAATTTAAAGGAGAGCATTCAACATGAGGTGCATCTCTTTGAATCTAAATCCTTAGAGCATGCTTTCAGTATGGCGAGGAAATGTGAAAGTAAAAATATGGCTACTAGAAGATTGACCACTAACAACTATAGAGAACACCATGTTCCCTCTCCTAACCTCACTCAGCCTACAAGGTTGATGCCTAAAAAAATAGATGAAAGAAGAGAAAAGGGACTATGTTTCAATAGTGAGAGAAGGTACAATAGGGGGCCTAAATGAGGTGAGAAGAAATTATTCTACATAGACTATGAAGAGGAAGGAGATCAATAATTTGAACCATCACAAGATCTAGAACTAGAAGAGACTACTCCAACCATATCTTGTCATGCATTGGCTAGCATTAGTACTCTGTAAACCCTCAAGATAGAAGGATATATCAAAAAGAAAAAAATTAACTGTGTTGATTGATTTTGGTAGTATCCATAACTATTATAATAAAATAGATGTGATCATTTTTCCATAGACAATATAGCAATATTGTCACCCAACCATAGGCATGAAGCCACCCCCGAGCACCTTTAACCTTGACAGACATAATAATTTTGGAAGCAAACCTTAAAACCTATAGCCAACCATGATAATGTATCTCTCTCCAAGGCTAGCGTACCAAGCAAAGAATCCAAACCATAACCAAGTAGAAATTCCAACCATAACCAAAAGCCAAAATCCTAGTTGCAGTAGTTGGAGCTGCACTCCCTCTCGAAAACTTGTGCACCACTAGTCTGTGTGAGCTGTGAGAGTGTGAATGAAAATGAGCTCTAGCGTCCTCTTATTTATTGTGCTCTTTGTCATATGTCCGGGCCGACTTCTTCTTTTAGAGGTTAACACTTAGATATTAATTATTTTATTGATTCGACATGTGTTCTAGGGTTTCTACACATATGTTTAGGGTTTCTCTTACTTCCCAAAATATTCTAGTCTTGTCAAAGGCTACACATAGAGGTTAATACCTCTCACAACTACCATAATATAAACACTCCCTCCTAGCTAGGGAGGTATTAAAGGAAATGGTTGTGAGCAAAAACAAACCATTCAATCAATAACATCATCATAACCACACATACTATCTCGTGATCACGTAGATAAACTCACGAGAAACATCACTAATATGAGTATCATATGATAGTATCAACTGCATCACTTTTGAAGCCATACTCCACCTGAGTAATCAGGCATGATGTTGAATAAGTCACTCACTCCATAGAGTGATACAAGGACCATTCTTCTAATCCAGACATACATCCTAGAAGAATGATTGTCCCAACAGATGTTGAAAGCCACGCCATGGGCTACAAAGATCATTCCTATAGTAATGTCAGTCTCCAACTATTTTCTAATCTGGTCATATGTACCATCGAGATCCATTTCTACCCATATGCCTTAGAAAATATCGATCCCATATCAACCACCCTAATCAGAACGTCATGTCCTTAGGGGGCGGACTATTCAACCTGATTGTGCCAATAATTGTGCCTCGGGAGAATATCTGTCCTAAACAATTTTCCTAATCGGGCTACAACTTGTGCCTTAGGAAAATACTAGTCCATGATACGTCAACAATCTGTCAAGCTGGACCATTCTCCACACGAAGAATGTCTTCCCATCAGCACATTGATTATCCATATAGTTTTCAATCAACACTAGTGGTAGTCTCCATGGCAATCAGATAGTAGCATATTGTTGCTATAATGACATCCAATAAAACACAACTGTGTCTATCCATAGTAGTATACAACTACTATCCAGTGGTGCACAATCACTCCTAGTAGCATACAATTACTAAACAGTGACACACAGTCACTACCAGTGGATCACATCCACCACAATGGCATACATATATATGTCGAGAGACATACATTCTCCACAACAATCATATCATTTGATATCAACAATATCATGATACAAACTGAGTCATCTGGGCCATTCTTCCACTCACATCTGTGAGATATGGAAGAGCATCTGCCCTCAAAAAGTAAAACATCAACCATGGGCTATCTGAACTATTATTCCCAAGCATAGAAGAATAATTGTCCTTGATTTCTTAGCATGGACCATTCACCTAACTGGGCCATTCCTCTGACACTAATCACAATGCAACCTGGAGAGAATGAGTATACCCTAGGGAATGTTTGTCCCTAATTGTTGAATTTGGACCATTCACCTAACCGGTCCATTATTCCGGCACTAATCACAGTGCAACTTGGAGAGAATGAGTCTGCCCTGGTGAATGACTGTCCAGACCATTTCCTAATGGAAATGACTATCTTGCACCAACCTCCTATAACAGACCATTCTTCGAAACTGCTCACAATTGTGAACTTCGAAAGAATGACTACTCAGAGAGGCAAACCATTCTTCACCACTACTCAGAGTGACTTCCAAGAAGAATGATTGTCCTAGACCATTCCCCCACACTAGCAACAAGGGGAATCATTGTCTATGGTACATCAACAATCTATCAGACCATTTTTATTATGAAAATGATTGTTCGATTTGGACCATTTTCCAGTTCCCGAACTGGAAAATGCTTTTCCATCATAAATCTTGGGCCACTTTCTGGAATGGAAGGTGATTGCCCAACCTGGACCATTTTCTGAACTGGAAAATGACTACCCATAAATCAATAGCATATCAGTGCTCCCTCCCAACCTAGGATTAATCTCTTCCTTTTCCAATAAGGAAGTCATCTCCACAAGTACCAACTTGTCCCTTAAGTACACACAATTTTCATCTTGGACATAGGCTTTACCAAAATATCTGCTATCTGCTCATCTTTGAAGATATACTAGAGAACCACTTCTCCCCTCTGGAATCTATCACAAAGAGAATAATACTTTATTGCAATGTGCTTTGACCTGTCATGGAACATCGGTTTCTCTGAAAGCTTCCATAGTTATGGTTATCACAATATATCACAGTCGAATCCAACACCTGATCAAACAGTACATAAAATATTATAGAGCCACACTGCTTCCATACAAGCATCATAAGCTGCAATATACTCTGCTTCTGTAGTGCTTAGTGCAATAGACTTATGTTTCCTTCTATCCCATGACATCATGGCAAAGCTCAAATTGAAACATATCCAAGTAGCACTTCTTCTGTCATTTTCACTCCCTTCCCAATTTGAATCAATAAATCCATTCAACTATATATCATAACTGAAACGTACCACAAAGCAAATATCCGGCTGAGAATTCTCCAAATACATTAACGAGCCAATCAATTGTTGATACAGAGACGGGTCTACTAGATGAGAGTCTCTCAACTTCTTCAGATCTTTCATCATGGGAGTTTTCCATGGATTTGCAATCCCTCGTCCTAGACTTCTAAAGAACCATTTCAATATACTTCCTCTGTCATAGGAAGTTTTCACCATGATTATGTTGTACATGAGAGGTTCCGCACCAAGTTTGCTTGAATCCATACAAGGTCTTCTTCCATCTGCATACAAGGGTCTCTTTCTAGTATACCTCAAAATCTTGAGGTTTCTCTACATATGCTTCTTCTTCAATTACTCTATTTGAGAAGAACAATCTTTACATTTATCTGATGTAAACTCCAACCCATGGATACTGCAGAAGATATAATGGCTCAAGTAGAGGTATTCCTGGTTACTGCAACAAGTTGTCATCATAGTCTTTTCCCTCCTTCTGGAACGACCCTCTATCCCTGAGTCTCGCCTTGTATCTATCAATTCTTAAGTCTTTTTCACAATTTCTCACCTACATTGTTCTTCATCAGAGCTTCCTTCCATTCCTTCTACTTGATTGCTTCTAGTGGGTTCAAACTGGTTCAATTGGTTGTTCTGAATTTTCTTACTTTCTTGGAATCTTCATGTTCTTCCTCATGTTTCTCTTCAATGTTGGAGTCCATGGAATCTTCTATAGATTACATGCCCTTCTTTCCTGAAGGCTCCAAATTTTTCCTTCAACCATAGGAACATAAATGTAGATGGACAACCAAGGATATTCAAGGATTCTTTTCGAAGAAGAATTATTCTAGACTCAAGATGAACATGTGTTGTTTATCATGGCTACTACTTCCAATGAAGAACATGGACATATGCTTCATGGTCTTACAGATTCTTCAATGGATCATATCGTTGGGGATTATCTCCCTCCTAATCCCAACTTCATGCATGAATGAGCAATATGCATGCTCTTCTTTTGGAATTCTGTGATCATCTCCCTCCATCTGAGAGAGTCCATGCTTCCATCTGCTGCATCTCTCTTTGCTTTCTGCAAAGTGTCACAAGCCTGTTCTGGTTTCCTTTGGATTCACGACTTCCTTCGAGTCTAACTTCTCTGAGTCTCTTTAAGTTTGTTTCTATCTATTCTAATTGCTTCCCATCTAGCATTGGTTTCATCGTTATAAAATTATTCTATGACAACTTCCGCAAGGATTGTTCATCACAAGGGTACCTTCCTGGAACAAGAACAATCAGAGAAAACAAGGAATATCTATCTAGAGGAGATGTTAGTTTATGTTGCGAACAAGTACAATAAGAATCTATATCAATAATATTCATATGCAATCAAGTATTCATTGCACCTAGCAATAATAGAATCTTTCAAAGATTGCTTTCACAATTTGTAATATAGTAGCTAACACCCTTGATATATATAAATTTTAAAAATTTAATCAAACCTGGAACTTGAAGCCTCACTTGCTATGTAGGGTGCGCTTGTTCTTCTGAATGCATTGAATCCAAGATTACAACTTGGACAGGATCTCTAGTAGTTTCCCTACAAACACACTCATGTTTTTCTAGATGATATAACATATACAAGTGCATACCTTTGAAACCTTGTAGTATCGTTCAATTTGTCTTCCAATCTGAAACTAGATACCACCTTGACAAGAAGAGATTAGAAACTCAATCAGAAGATTCAATGATTAGAACAAGCTAGAAAACTCTTAAATTTCAACTTTGACCACAAAATCAATTTGACCAGAAGTCAACCTTTGACTTTGACCAAAAATTCAAACCTGACATTTTTGCTAGTCGAGGGTACCAAGAGGTGCGCTAGGATAGGGCACACGATGATGTCAAGGAATTAGTTCAAACACTTCATCATAAATGCCCGAACACATGGAAACCTAACTACAGTTGTAGTTAGGTTTGTTGCAGCTGCATAATCAGGAAACCTAACTACAGTGGTAACTAGTGCCGCAACAAGCTTAAAAAATAACTTCCCAATCTATATTCTAGTGGTTAGAATGCCTGAAGATAGTGTGGGCCGATAACCTATTAGAATAAAAGAGATGTGCTTGTTTTTCCATAGACAATATAGCAATATTGTCACTAAACCATAGGCATGAAGCCATCCCCGAGCACCTTTAACCTTGATAAGCAGAATAATTCTGGAAGAAAACCTTAAAACCAATAGCCAACCAAAATAGTGTATCTCTCTCCAAGGATAGCATACCAAGCAGAGAATCCAAACCATAACCAAGTAGAAAGTCCAACCATAACCAAAATCCAAAATCCCAGTCGCAGTAGCTGCAGCTGCACTCCCTCTCCAAAACTTGCGCAGCACTAGTCTATGTGAGATGTGAGAGTGTGAATGACAAATGAGCTCAAACACCCTCTTATTTATAGTGCTCTTTTTCATTTGTCCAGGCCAACTTCTTCTTTTAGAGGTTAAGACTTAAATATTAATTCTTTTATTGAGCCGACATGTCTTCTAGGGTTTCTACACATTTGTTTAGGGTTTCTCTTGCTTCCCAGAATATTCTAATCTCGTCAAAGGTTACACATAGAGGTTAATACCTTTTGCAACTACCATAATATCAACAATAACTTCATTAATTTCAAATTCACTGAACTTCTCAATTGCTTATATCTCCAATACCAAATTCTCAAATAATGATTGTAGATGGAGGTATTGTATATTGTTCAGAGAAATGCCATAGTATTAAGCTCACTATGGGGGAGTATTTATTGGATAGTCTCATTATTGTAATCCAAATGGGTGGTGTTGATGTTGTTTTTGGGGTCCAATGGTTACAATCATTGGGAATAATGGCTCTTAAGTTTCAAGAACTTTTCATGAGATTTCCCTCAGAAGTCAAGGAAATTGAACTCAGAGGTACCCAAGGGAAACCCTCTAAAGTGATAAGCTCTAACAACATGAAAAAATTACTCAAAAAGGGACACCATGGTGTAATTGCACAATTGTTCTCACTATATGTTCAAACACCTAGACCCTTTGCTCCAATGGATCTCCAAAAAGTTATCCACAACCATTCCATGGTATTTGGAGAGATTCCTAAGGATCTTCCACCTGCTCAAGATCGTGACCATGTTATTCTTTTGCAACCGGGAAGTGTACCACCTAAGATTAGGCCTTACAACCATATACACAAAAGAGTGAGGTTGAGTGTATCATTCAACCTATCCAAAGTGATTTCTCTTCACAAGTGGCGATGGTTACAAAAAATAAGGTTCATGGCATGTGTCAAGATTATAGACAACTCAACGAAATGACCATTAAAGATAAGTTTTATATTCTTGCCATCGATGAATTGCAAGGATCAATTTTCTTTACTAAATTGGATCTCCATTCTAGATATCATCAAATCAGAATGAGGTAAGAAGACATCCCCAAAATAGCCTTTAAAACACATGAAGGTCATTATGAGTTTTTGGTGATCTCATTTGGCCTTATTAATGCACCTTTAACATTTCAAAGCTTGATGAATTATATTTTCAAAAAAATTTGTGTTAGTATTTTTTATGATATCCTAACCTACAACAAATCTTTGGAAAAACATGTACAACATGTTGACATAGTCTTAAAACTATTGGAAGAGAAACAACTATATGCAAAGCCTTCCAAGTCTTCCTTTGGGGTTCAAGAAGTGAAATATTTGGGTCATATTGTATCTCATGAAGGTGTCAAAATGGACCCTAACAAAATTAAAACTATGATGGAATGGCCAATTTCCAAAACCTTGAAGAATCTTAGAGGATTCTTAGGATTGACGAGCTATTACCTTAAGTTTGTCAAGAATTATGGTCAAATAACAACACCTCTAACAATGTTATTAAAAAAGGAGGCATTTTCTTGGACTCAAGAAGCAACCAAAGATTTTGAAAAACCTAAGGAGGCTATGTGTATGATTCCTATATTGGCCACGCCTGACTTCACAAAAACCTTTATTGTGAGTGTGATGCCTCAAGACATGGCATTGGTGCAGTTTAAATGCAAGAAGGAAGACCCCTTGCCTTTGAAAGCGGTTAGCTTAAAGGAAATAATTTACTCAAACCCATTTATGAAAATGAAATGGTGGCCATATTACATGCAGTTAAGAAATGGTGCCCTTACCTAATAGGAATACACTTCATGGTAAAAACATATCATGATAGTTTGAAGTACTTCTTGAAACAACAATTATATTCAGAAAAACAATAAAATGGGTTACAAAGATGCTAGGTTATGAATTTGAAATTATCTACATAAACGAAAAATAAAATATAGTGGCAGATGCACTTTTAAGGAAAGAAGGAGACATAAAAGGTTCACTATGTGCTATTTCCATTACACAATCCGATTGGGTGAAGAAACAATGATAGAATTGAAGTAAGATTAGAAGGTATGCAAGATCATTCAACAACTACAAGAGACCCAAGTGCATTTGATAAATTTGTGTGGAAGAAAGATTTGTTGTTGTATCAAGATTGTTTGTATTTATGTAAGATTTCTGAACTCAAACAGAAGGTCCTTTTGGAATTGCACACTTATGAGGATATTCAAGGTTCTTGAAAACTTACCACTGGATCAAAAAATATAATTTTGGAAAAGATCTTAAACTAATGTTCAAAATTTTGTGGTTGAATGTGTGATCTACCAACATAATAAGGGAGAGACAATCAAGACTTCGGATCTCCTACAACCATTAGCCATTCCAAGTCAACATTCTGAAGAGATTTCAATATACAACCATTAGCCATTCCAAGTCAACATTGTGAAGAGATTTCAATAGATTTTTTGGATTTTATTTCAAGTGTTAGATACCTAATCCTTAAGATTATAGTATAATTTAATTATAAATATTGTTGTAAATATTAATTTATGAATACTAAAAGTCATAGGTGAATATCAAAGTTATAATATCTCTCTCAAAATGAAACCAAGAGTTTTAGATGAATATCAAAGTTATAATATCTATTGGAAAATCAAACCATGAGTTTTAATATATTTATGTTCACATGAATAAACTTTTTATGGTGGAGTTATTCATAATGATATCATAGCAAAGTTTATTTTTTTTAGATAACTCCATCATTGATTCGCTGAAACAATGAATATTTATGTTCACATCAATAAACATTTTATGGTGGAGTTATTCATAATGGTATCATAGCAAGGTTATCATTGCAAAGTTTATTTTTTTAAGATAACTCCATCATTGATTCGCTGAAACATTGAAGTGTTGCACCAAACCAGCGCTCAAAAACCTAAACCTAATCCATGTCCACTACAACAAATGTCATTGTGTTTTCTGCATTTTAGGTATCATTCTGTATTGCATGGAGGAAGTTTAATTTTAACTCCATGACTGTACAATTTGCATGATCTGAGTTTTTGTATTGCCTTTACATATATCTGAGCACGGGTGGAAGCTGAACCAACAGATTCATGGCGCTACGCTAGGTTTTGGGTGCAGGAATCTGCTTGGGCGGAAGCTGAGCCAACAGGTTCATGGTGCTACGCTAGGTTTTGGGTGCAGGGAATCCTGCTTTTGCATGCTCGATAAGGAGCCAAAAGTGTCATTTTTGGAGTAAATTTTATTGAAACTCAATGGCTCTACAAAGTGTTAGAAGGAAGTAGGGTTTCTCCTGCACAGATCTCCACCGTCCATGCATTGCACATCCGGAGTAAGAAGCCTGAGAAGATTTCGTATTAAATA